>JACGAQ010000973.1:0-77764 GCA_014119065.1 Orius insidiosus
CCGCTTATGGCTCGTCCGCTGGTTGTTGTTCAGACTTTTATTCTCGACTGGAATTGTGAAATTAAACAGCGGCTGTCCTACTTGGTGGGGTCTGACAGGTAACTTTTGCTCTAAAAAAAAAAGTTTAATTTTAAACAAATTTTTAAGCTCTCAACGTACATTTCGAATCAATGTGCCTTCCCACACCGTTGGCCTGGTACTCTCATCATCTCCTGGCTGGTTCCTCAAGTTGAACACCGTCTTCGCAAACTTCGCCGAAATAATCGTCCCTCCGCTCTTCTTCTTGCCAATAAGAACGTCAGAATCATCGCATTTTTTATCGAGGTTTGATTTTTTCAGTTTTCAATTTTTTTTCCGCTTGATTAACTCGTTTGGAGTGTTTTGTCTAACATCATTTTTTAGGTCTTTTAAATCGCTATCATTCTCACTGGAAACTACAATTTTTACAATTATTTGACCATTGTGCTTTGTTTGTCGCTTCTTGATGATGATTTCTTTTTGAAAAGTGAGTTTTTTTTTTGATTTGCTTTTGCAAAAAAATTGTTTTTTTATTTATTTATTAATCAATATTTTTTAGGTTACAAACCTCCATCTAGTTTTGTGGTCAAAGCTTTGAAATTCATCTCAACATTAGCAGTCTATGGTGCAGTAATTACTGCCACAATCCATCTTTATGGAATCAAAATTTTGCCTTCTGGAGTCATTGACTCTAAAATAAGTATGAAATATTTGTGAATAATATTAATTTCTTCCGTAGTGTTTACTGCTAGTAAATTTGAAGAAGCGATGGGAACGTATGTGACAGGAGGAGTTATCGCTTTGGCCATGGTTTCTCTTATATTAACCACGTTGAATTCTATCGGGCCTATCTTTTCGCAGCCATCCTCAACATTCGGACGATTAGTTTCGCTTTTTTCGACCATCTTCTATTTATTGGTCGCTTTGTTTATCTTTACTCAAAGTATGGTTCCATTTTCGACGACGTTACATCCTTCAGGGAATAGCACTTTTATTCCGAAGGAAACCGTCGAATTGTATAAATTGACCAAACATTTACATTTGACGAACGCATACGGATTGTTCAAAAGGATGACTGGTGTTGGTGGAAGGCCTGAAATTATAATTGAAGGGTCAAACAGCAAAGATGGACCATGGCTTGAATATAATTTCAAGTATAAACCTGGAAATGTGAACGATTCTCTCCCTTTTGTTGGTAAGAAATTTTTAGCATTTTTATTTCTGTCTACCAAGAAACTATCTTTTTAAAAGAGTTTTGAACTTTTTAACTTCCTTAAAGAAGTTATTGTTTTACCCTCCATGTCAGGTTTTTGGGAAAAGGGTCTTCCAGACCCCAGAGGGTCAAATTTCCCACTTTTTAATTATTTTTTTAGTAGAAAGAAATTTCATACTTCTACCCATTACGAGAGGCACATCCGTAGGCCAAAGAGCCCGTTATTTCTACCTTGACACTTAAAAAAATTTTCGAAAAAAGAACTTAAAAAAATTTTCAAAAAAGAAGTTAAAAAAAGAGCAAATTAAAAAAAAACATTTAAAATTTTCTGAAATTTTTTCGAAAAAACCAAAAAAAAAACTTTAAAATTTTTTGGAAAAAAAAACAAAAAACCTTCCCTCTCCCTTGTACTTTCCCTCCCTTATACTTCCCCTTCCTTTTAATTCTCCTCCCTTATACTTCCCTACCATATACTTCCCCTCCGTTGTACGAGACCTCCGTTATACTTCCCCCTCCTATTGTTCCTTCTCTTTAAGGAAGTTTTCGTTGGAAGCTCTTAAATTATTACTTTTCTTGGTTTTTGGTTTAAAAATTCCATTTTTCCGAATAATTGTTTTATTTTATATTAATTTTTTTTTTAGCTCCTCATCAGCCGCGTCTTGATTGGCAAATGTGGTTTGCGGCTTGGGACATACCATCAAAACCCATGGGTCATGTCTTTAATCTACCGCCTTCTCACCAACCAGCAGGAAGTATTGAATCTTCTCGACACGACTCGAAACCCATTCCCGAATGCTCCACCTAAATTCATCAAAGGCAGCTTATATCATTATCACTACACTCCACTCTCTCATAAGTAATTTTAGACACACGAAATTTGAAAATATTGATCTATATTTATTTTAGGGATAAAATAGCGACATGGACTAGGCAAAAAGTGTCAGAGTACTTCCCAGTCTTCTCCAAAGATAATGCTGCACTTTTGGACTATTTGAAAGAACTCAAAATCCTCAAGCCTTCACAAGAAGAAATGTCAATCCAACTGTTGTCAAAGGTATGATCTCAACTCCACATTTCTGAACTACATTTTTTTTTTTAGTTTTGAACGATTTGAGAAACACATTCGCCGTCATCGAACCGCCTTTCTTGTTACTCTCTTTAGTTCTGACCGGTTTCGCTATCATCATATTCAGCAACCTTTCTCCGACGAGTCATCACCAAAAGTCTCAGCCCCAACAGAAACAAAAAAAGAAAAATAAATTAACTAAATAACTCTGAACATTTTTTTTATTATGACTTCACGTCATCCCACGCTTTTGTTGTATTTTGAGATTATCATTTGTTCAATTTTTTATTTAGCGTAGTTTAAAATTTTTTTTACAAAATCATCAATTTTTCTAAGACTGTTGTACAGACTTTCTCCCCTGTCTCTCTCACCCCTAATAGAACTCAAATTTAGCTTTATATAGTTTTTAGTACGTTTTAAATTAATTTTTTTGTTAACGAACTAATTTATTAATAAAAATATTATTGTGATTGATCAATAAGAGACCAATAAGTCACTTTTTATGAGAAATTTCATAGTGTAAAGCCTAATTGTGTACGTAAATTAAATATAATCTTGTGTCCTTGTTGTAATTGTTTTTTAATTTCCTTTCACTGTCACCTAATTTTCCTTATTTCCCCCACTTTTTGGGTTTTTCGGGGCTATTTCAGCCCTAAGAGAGAGTGTATAATCTTCAATAATTCGAATTCTTGAATAATATCTAGATGGGATCGTTAGTTTTAAACTTAATCGTTTTTTAATTTAAATCCGATATCTTTTTTTCTCACGGTTATCTTCTTGTCGCTTATCCTCGTTTATAATCTGAAAAGGAAAACTTGTTTCTTTAATTGGAAAAATTCCAGGGCTTCCTTCCTTACCTCTTATAGGGAACATAATAGAGTTCAATGTCGATCACGATGGTAAATTTTTCAATTTTAAAACACCCTAATTTTGATTTTAAGAAATTTTCACCCGGATTGTTTCTGCGAGAATGCTGGGAAGATCGTCGGGAATATGTAAAGGATGGTTCGGTACAGTCCCATACATTTTGGTCAGCAAAGCATCCGCCGTTGAAGTAATTAACATTAAAAGTTTAAAATTTAGTATAAATTTTTAGGCAATATTAGGTAACTCGAAACATATTGAAAAGAGCGACGAATATTCTTTTTTACATCCTTGGCTTGGTGAAGGTCTTCTGACTAGTTCAGGTAATTTTTATGTTACTTTTTGGATTAAACCCAAATATAAAATACTAAGGCCCTTGACCACTCAGAATAATATTTACTTTTGAGTGGTCTATTTATTAATAGAAATTCAAGTTCATTCTCCTTTAATGTTATTGAACGTATTGTAATACCCTATTTTCCCATTTTTTGGGCGTTTTCCTCGAATTTTCATCTTATTTCCCCATACTTTTTTCCCCAATTTTAGGCGTTGCCTACCTCTTTTGGCCGAAAAAAACCCTTTTTTAATAGGTTTTGAGAGTTTTGACTTAGAAATTTGGCGTTTGTTTTAATTTTTTACTGTACAAGATTTTAGAGTTTAACTCGGTTTTTTGACTTAGAAATTTGGCGTTTCCTTTGTTTTTTGACCCAAAAAACACCTCTGGAAGAAATTTTTGGACTTTTTCCTTGGGTTTGCAGGTTCCAAATGTCTAGGGAAGTCAAAATCTTAAAAATGTAGAAGTAATTTTGTACTTAATTGTACTTTTTCCCCAATTTTTCAGGCGTTGCCTACCTCTTTTGGCCGAAAAAACCCTTTTTTACAAGATTTTTGAGAGTTTAACTCGGTTTTTTGACTTGTAAATTTGGCGTTTCCTTTTTTTTTGACCCAAAAAACACCTCTGGAAGAAATTTTTGACTTTTCCTTGTTTTTGTGGGTTCCAAATGTCTAGGATAGTCAAAATCTTAAATATGTAGAAGTAACTTTGTACTTAATTGTACTTTTTCCCCAATTTTTTAGGCGTTCCTACCTCTTTTAGCCGAAAAAAACCCTTTTTTAGTTGATTTTTGAAAGTTTAACTCGGTTTTTTGACTTAGAAATTTGGCGTTTCCTTTGTTTTTGACCCAAAAACACCTCAGGAAGAAATTTTTGGACTTTTTCCTGGTTTTTGTGGGTTCCAAATTTCTAGGAAAGTCAAAACACAAATATGTAGAAGTATTTTGTACTTAATTGTACTTTTTTCCCAATTTTTTAGGCGTTGCCTACCTCTTTTGGCCGAAAAAACCCTTTTTTACAAGATTTTTGAGAGTTTAACTCGGTTTTTTGACTTAGAAATTTGGCGTTTTCTTTGTTTTTGACCCAAAAAACACCTCAGGAAGAAATTTTTGGACTTTTTCCTTGGTTTGCAGGTTCCAAATGTCTAGGAAGTCAAAATCTTAAAATGTAGAAGTAATTTTGTACTTAATTGTACTTTTTCCCCAATTTTTAGGCGTTGCCTACCTCTTTTGGCCGAAAAAACCCTTTTTTACAAGATTTTTGAGAGTTTAACTCGGTTTTTTGACTTGTAAATTTGGCGTTTCCTTGGTTTTTTGACCCAAAAAACACATCTGGAAGAAATTTTTGGACTTTTTCCTTGTTTTTGTGGTTCCAAATGTCTAGGATAGTCAAAAATATAAATATGTAGAAGTAATTTTGTACTTAATTGTACTTTTTTCCCATTTTTTAGGCGTTGCCTACCTCTTTTGGCCGAAAAAACCTTTTTAGTAGATTTTTGAGAGTTTAACTCGGTTTTTTGACTTAGAAATTTGGCGTTTCCTTTGTTTTTTGACCCAAAAAACACCTCTGGAAGAAATTTTTGGACTTTTTCCTTGTTTTTATGGGTTCCAAATGTCTAGGAAAGTCAAAATCTTAAATATGTAGAAGCAATATTTTATTTATTTGTTCTAAAACCTTTTTTTTAAGGTCACAAGTGGCAAATTCGAAGGAAAATTTTGACACCTTCATTCCATTTCCGTATTTTGGAGGACTTTTTAGGAGTTTTTGTCGAGCAGAGTGAAATCCTATGTAAAATTTGGAAAACGAGGTCGGAAATTCACAATTCAACATTTTTCCTTATATAACAAGATGTACACTTGATATTATATGCGGTAAGTATATAATTTATTTTTTAAATTTTAAATTTTTTTTCGTTTAGAAACCGCAATGGGGAAAAAGTTAATGCTCAGAGAGATTCCGATTCGAGTTACGTCAAAGCGGTTCAAAAGTATGAGGTTAATTAATTTTTATTAATAATTAATTATTTTATTTATGTTTTTTTTTGTCTAAGAATGGGAGAAATTGTGCAAAAGAGGCAAGCTAAAATATGGCTTCGACCCCAATGGGCTTTTAGGATTTCCTCTTTATATGCAGAACATCAAAGATGCTTAAAAGTCCTTCATGATTTTTCAAATCAAGTCTGATTGTTTTATTTGTGTTGAATTTTTGAGAAATGTTTTGTTTAGGTTATTCGTGATAAAAAAGAAGAAATCAAACATAATTTTCAAGATGAAATGGACGATTTAGGCGTCAAAAAAGACTTGCGTTTTAGACTTGTTGCTTAAATCTTCAAAAAATGGTACTGTTTTATCAGACCAAGATATAAGAGAAGAAGTGGACACTTTTATGTTTGAAGTACGTTTTTAGTTTGGTAAAAATGGTAAAAATTTGAGGAAGTTAAAATTTTGTTTTCAGGGTCATGATACAACATCAGCAGCTATTTCATGGCTATTGTACCTTTTGGGATGCCATCCAGAAATTCAAGTTTGGTTTTTTTAAAGTTATTATTTCAAAACGTTTTTTTTAGTGTAAAGTAGTCGAAGAATTAGATTCAATTTTTGAAAATTCAGAAAGAATGCCAACTTTGAATGATTTATCTGAAATGAAATATCTAGAATGCTGCATCAAAGAAGCCCTACGACTTTTTCCAAGTGTGCCAATATTCGCTCGGAAGATAAACAGTGATGTTCAAATTGGTATTTTATTATAAAAAATTAGTTATTAATTATTTTTAGGTCAGTATGTAGTTCCTAAAGGAACAACTGCCATGATTGTCGCGTATCAGCTACATCGTGATCCTGAAGAGTTTCCAGATCCTGAAATATTTAAACCTGAAAGATTTATTGTCAGGGATCCCAAAAGACATCCTTATAGCTACATCCCGTTTAGCGCAGGCCCCAGAAATTGCATCGGTAAATCCCCTAATTTTTTTTGCATATTTAACTCTTTTTTTAGGTCAAAAATTTGCCATCATGGAAGAAAAGGTGGTTGTTTCATCTATTTTAAGAAAATACAAAGTAACTTCAGTCGATAGAAGAGAAAACTTGGTTCTTCTCGGAGAATTAGTTCTTAGACCTAAAAATGGACTTAATATTTTTATATCTCGTCGATAATTTTGAAATAAAAATTTATTCATGACCTAATACTCTCATCCTTGTTGATAAAAGTGTTTATCCTATAAAAACCTGACTCACTCTTTGACCCTCATTTTACTCATTTAGATCAAGTACATATGACAGAATCTAAAAAAACATCCTATGAAAACTACAAAATGATCACTCTGTAGGTCAGTGGTCATGGACTCTATAAAAACGAATTTTAGTACTGGAAAGGTGGAGAAAGGCCACCAGCTAGGCCCATCTCCAGATGAGATCCTATCTATAAAAATTCCGATATATGACAAAGTCTAAATAGATTATGGATGACTCAAGCGTTAGTAATGGGTGAATCATTTTTTTTCTTCTAATAGTTCCTGGAGATCGTAATAAAAGAAAAAAAATTAAATTCCTTTGGCAGTTGGAAATTTGTGCTCTATATCTAAGGTGCAGGCAAAGGGTCCCTTTCGGCCTTTTATACCCTTTTGTCTCCTCTTTCGTCACAAAAGACATTTCCAGAGAAAGGAGAGAGAAGAAAAAACCATTTTTTTCTCCTTCTATGGAAGCCGATTGGTTCAAACGCCCGCGCGTTATCCCTTCCATCTCGAAAAATCTCTTCCCTAGCGCTCAACATCAACAACTTCGACCACCCATCATTCTGCGTTTTACAGTTCAGTTTATGAATTTCGCACAGTTCCATCGAAAAGAAACTTCAAAAGTTCAAAATAATAATTCTCGATTTATTTACATTTTTCGTTTCATCAACGATTACACCTCAATAAAATCTATGGTTTTTTAAAAATGACAAAAATGTCTTTTTTAAAACCTTTATTTTTCGCACTATTAGGTAAATATAAATCATTTTAATTTATTCAATAAAAAAACGTAATTTTTTAAATTACGTAATTATACGATTTATTGTTTATAAAAATTATAAATAACGAAGTACGCAACTCGTGCAACCTTTGATCTTTGGCCAATATTTTTTGTTTGTTTTTATTTTTTTGCCCTCTTAGATTATTTTCTTGACTATTCCTGCTGTGAAGAATGTCAAACATAAAAGGAAAAGCTATTTTATAATTATTTCTTCGAAATGAACTGTCATTGCCCTTCCCTCAACTCGATTTGTTTTTTCTCAATGCCAGTCTTTGTCAATAAACTTTTTTCTCCCCATCTCTTAGTTCGGTTTTATCTTAAAATATACATTTTTATCCATGGAAGAAAAAAAAAAAGATAAATAGAATTTTTCTTTTATATGATTAATCCATTTGAATTATATAATGTGTTAAAGAATTAATTTTTCCCTTTTTAAAAATTAGTTTTATTTGTGCCTGAAGAAGTTGAGGGTCTTAAAAGGATGAATGGACATAGGGGTCCTTTTGTTAGAAATAGAGAAAAGATAATGAATTAAAAAAAATGATATCTCTGTATTCAGAGTATAAAAACATGAATTTTGTTGATAAAAATAGGAATCTCTTCCTTAATTTCATTTAAAATTGTCATTTTGGTCATTTTTTAAAAGGCTTTTTATGGGTAGCGCAATTTTAGCCAAGCCATTTTGTAAATTTGGCATGAATCTTTTGCTGATGAATGATTGGTTGAAAAGTCGTAAAAAATGTGTGGACATTAAGTTTTTCCGGAGACCAAATTGAGTTTGATGATGACTGTGGGTTTTTTGGATCCCCAAAAAATGCTAGGAATTTTAGGATTTTACAAGGACGTTTTTTATTTTGAAGTGGATTTATGAGACCAGATTTATCTAGAAGGCGGTGGATTCGTTAGTGAACCTAATGATTACGCTGTTTCTTGGTCAAAAGATAGGAGAAAATGACTTTTCAACAATCTAGAAGGCAGAGGATTATGAAACTATGTATTTAGAAAGCGGTGGAATCGTTATTTGAATAAAAGGACGCTTCAACAATCTAGAAGGCGGTGGATTCGTTGAACCTAAGCATTTTGGTCTCCGGAAAACTTAACATCCACACATTTTTTACGACTTTTCAACCAATCATTCTTTCTTTTCTTAAACATTGCAAAAGATTCATGCCAAATTTACAAAAATGGCTTGGCTAAAATTGAGCTAATAAATCAAGCAATTTTATTGCGCTCAATAAAAATCAGCTATAGAAGGAAGAAATAGAGGTTCTTAATATTTTCTTAAATCCATAATTATTGTCAAAATGTTTTTATAGACTAAAAAGACAGATCATTTTAACTTCCTTAAATTTGAATTTGTTTTTTGTCTAGCTTCCTCAAAAAGTAACTTAAACTGTCGATTTTATTGATTCTCTACTAAATATTTAAATAAAAATTAGATCAACCTTAATCTTTCTAAAAAAACATTATTATTGTCATTAACTTTGATAAGATTATCAAGGTTTTTTGACCTTCATAAAAACTTAGCTAATTAAATTTTAATTACAGTGACGCTATGTCTTGGAAAAGAGATAGAAAACCCGGATTGCAACAAAGGGCAAGAATTTTGGTGTAAAAATATCACGTAAGTTTCTCCGTTTTTTTTTTTATTGAATAATATCTTTTTTCAGGACTGCGGTTGGCTGTAATGCTTTTAAACATTGCGTCCATGGAGTTTGGGAAAAAGAAAAAGTGATTGAAGTCGACGAATCTTCAGTTTGTCAAACATGTATCGACATGGTCAAACTCGCTCGTGACCAGTTAAACAGCAATGAAACTGAAGTAAATATCATTTATAAACTAATGTACTATAATTTTTTTCAATTTAGGAAGAGTTAAGACAAGTTTTGGAAGCTTCATGTGTTGTGATTCCTGTCAAAAGTTTAAGAGTTGATTGTGACAAATTAATGGATGATTTTGGTTCGTATTTGGTGGATACGCTTTCTTCTGAAATGGATCCCAACGTCGTCTGCTCTGTCGCTGGCCTTTGCTACAACAAACAACTATCGCAACTTGATGTAACTTTTAAACAATATCAACTATTTAATTAATTATTGAATTTTAGCATCACAAAAATGTCAAGTTAGACTGCGACAATTGCCACGGGCTTATGGAGCATATTGAAGGAAATATTGAACTTGCCAGCACCAAAGATTTGTCTACTGTGGTCACCAAGGTAAAAATTTTTAAAAAGATGAAAATTGTTTTAATTTTTGTTTTTAGATGTGTGGAAAGCTGGGTTCTTATTCAGATGCTTGTTCCTCTATGGTGGCTAAACATATGGACGAAATTGATGGATTTATAAGAAACTATGTTAGGGCAAGACCTGTTTGCTCATTGGCTGGAGTTTGCAGCCAGGGTTTCCACCACCATAAAAAGCTTATTCGAGTTCCTGTAAGTATTCAAGGGTTGAAAATTGGGTTCCTGTGACTAAAAACCAAAGAAACTTACATACTTCCTCTATAAATGGGTTTCTCAGCCCCAAAACTGTGAAAAACTACCAAAAATTCTGTAAAATTAGGTTTCTTGTGAGCACCGCAAAAAGTACCTACTAAAACGTCGGAAATACATATCTCGTTTTTGGAGCCTAAAATGAATTTAAAATACGCTTTTTATCCCAGGTTTCATTTCTTCGTTTCCAGCGATTTTCTGATCAACCTTCTTTGTACTAGGATTCCTTAAATCACAAGGAAACTTTATTTTCTCATTTTTTATTTTATTTTACAGGTTTCAACTGGCGATGTCGAGTTAATTAACACGAAACGTGGTGACGATTTACCTTGTGAACTCTGCGTGCAGTTAGTTAAGCATTTAAGGACGTTATGGTTGCCAATACAACAGAAGAAGAATTCTCCCAAGTTGTTAATGGTCTGTAAAATGACTGTTTACAAAGATGATGTATGTCATTATTTAGTTGTTTTTTTCCTTAATTTTTTAATTTTAGTGTGATACATTCGTCAAAGATTATGCTGTTATCATGTATGAATACCTCACAAAATTATTAGATGGAAAGGTCATTTGTGCTGATATTGGCATCTGTACGGTGAAAACTCCTCAAGTTATCCGCCCTCTTATTTTGTCGAACACTCCTCCTCGTAAGTTTTTATTGGCTAATTTTTCTTCTCACTATTAATTCTGTAGCTCAACTTCCTATCGAGAGATTAAATCCGTTGACGGTTGTTCCCAACAGTGTATCTTCAAACGGTCGTACGAACAAAGAAGTCTGCGCTTTCTGCGAATATTTCCTTCATTTTATTCAACAGGTATTTCGTTTTTCAATATTTTATTTTTAATATCGATCTTATAGGAAATCACTCTTCCGAGTTCTGAAAGAGAAATAACAGAAGTCGTCAAAAAAGGTTGTTCTAAACTACCTTCAACTGTGTCCGAACAATGCGACTCATTCGTTCAAACCTACATGGCTACGTTCATCGCACTTTTGGCTCAAAGAATCGATCCTTCTCAAGTCTGCCCGAGCTTAGGAGTTTGCCCAAGCACACTTGTCATGGTCGAATATAAAGATAAACCTACATGCCCTCTTTGTTTGCTTGCTATGGACGCCACTTTGCGTAAAGTTCAAAATAGAACTGAGGTAATTTTTTTGATTAAAATAGAATACATTATAAACTGTTTTTCTAGACTGATATCAATGATGCCTTGGATGATCTTTGCTTGAGAGACGTTTTCCCTCCTACTGTACTCACAGAATGTGTAAAATTTGTGACGATTACAGAAAACCGTTGATCGACATGATTTTGGCAGAATTCACTTCTCAAGAAGCCTGCGTTTATATCGACTTGTGTAAAATACCGCAAACCTTTACAACATCTCTTCCTAAAATCTCTCCTCCACAAGTGGGAGACATAAGTAAGTTAAAAAAGACACTTAAACATTTTATTTATTTTTTTTAGTGACCAACGAAATTCATGAAGTCGGCAACGATAACGTCTGCGTACTTTGCGAATTCATAATGACTAAAGTTGACAATGCGTTAAAAATAAAAAAAGCGAAGTAAGCTTTATTTTTAAAATTTTGACAGGCTTAATTTTTTTTCTTAATTAGGAAGAGATTAAAGAGACAGTTTTGAAAATCTGCCACATTATGCCTAAGACAGTTATGGCACAATGTGAAAGTTTCATAAGCCAGTATGCCGATCTTGTCCTTGATTTGCTTTCACAAGAAATCGACCCGAAGCAAGTCTGCCAAACTTTAAATTTGTGCCCACAAATCACTAAATTGATAGCAGGTATAGTTTTTTTTATTTTAGTCAAAAATTGGAACTAAATTATGTTGAAGGTTCTGTAAGAAAATGTATCGCTTGTGAACTTCTTATGGACGGCCTCAGAACTGTCATCACAGACCCAACCTTGGACAACGATTTCAACATCAAACTAATCCATGCTTGTCGCAATTTCCCCGAACATGAAATTTCATTTGTAAGTTTTTTTAGATGTTTTTTATTTTTATTGTTTGAATTTTAGTGTAAATCTATGGTCGCACAACTCGCGCCTCAAATTGAGATGGCTTTGAGGACTTTGCCGGTCGGTCCGATGGTTGCAGAAGGATCAACATGTGTGAAGACGATGATGGACATAGAGTTCACCTTCTGGAAAGAAAGGGAAGTTCCAGATGCTATTTAGGCCAATCCTATTGGTGCAGTACATCCACCCGTGCTGCTCTCTGTAATGTAAGTTTTCAACATCTTAGGTTATCTTAACCTCTTTTTTTTTACAGCGTATCGAGCACTGTCAAAAGAACGTTTGGATGAGCGACAAACCTCGCAAATCTCACTTGAAAGGAAAAGACGTTATATAAGTTGAAAAATTGAGACTGCCGATTTTTTTTTGTTTAAATTTATTTCGACGTTAATTTTATTGCAAGGATCTATTTAAAAATAAGTGTCTTCATTACTTTCGTAGTCCCTTATTTAACACCCCGATTCTTTCACGAGTTTCGAAATTGTATATTTTGTAGTTACCTACTAAAAACTTTTTTTTTCGAAAAGTCAAAATTTAAACTGTAGATACTAAATTTATGTCTCACTAATATTAATTTTGATATTTTTTTTAATTTGACTTAAGTGCTTACAACCTGGATTAGGAATAAAGAATAAAATTTGTAGTTTGTATAAGGACAATTTATTTTTAGATTTGAAATTTTGTAAATAATAAAGAAAGTGATTGTAGAATATTTCAAAATAATTCCTTTGTGTCTTTAGACCTCCGAGCATTTTAACCCATTCGAGACCGCCTGATGCGGGATTCTCTGCGCTACTGCAGCACTTTTCCCCTCACTTCTCCACGACCGCTCCCAGCGCTTAGCAAAGCACAGAAAGCGACGAGTGATGCGATCATCACTTAGTTCATTTCTTCCCCAGCAGACGGCCAGTTTTTGCATGTCGCTAGCGCCACGGGAAGCGAAGGTATTAAATATCGCTCCCTGCTGGGCAACTATAGCTGCCTGCGGTCTCGAAAGGGTTAACCAATCTTGGGGCTTACATACCTCACATTGGCATAAGTCTTTGGAGAACTGTTTTTAACTCCTCATCTTGAAAAACGTTTTCCAGAAGAAAAATAATTTCTGCTGTTCACACCCCAACTTGGCTGGGCGAAGCTTTCTTTTTCTCTATGGAAAATAAAAGGGCTAGTCCAGAAAATGACAGTTAAAAAGAAAGAAAAAGTTTTAATTAAAAAAATGTTTGTTAAAAAGAACAATAAAAAAAGAAGTCAAAACGCAATCGAACTAGGAAAGAAAATAACTTAAAAATCTTGACACATTAATTTTGTAAATAAGCATTTGGAATCCATGATATCGGGGTATCATCATCTTCCAATAAACATGAAAAATCAATCTGAAACTAAAAAGAAAAACCAGAAAAAACATGTCAAGTTAACCAGAAAAAGGTTATTACCTCATCAGAATCATTCGTGGCACCTTCACTTTTCATTAAGACATCATTGCTTTCTTCAGAAAGTTCTTCACTAAGGAGAACCTCTTCAGTTATTTTGGTCTAAAAAATTTAAATTAATTAAAGGCTTTTATTAAAGATTAAGGTGCTTACTTCTTGGGTTTCATCAAGATTAATTAATCCAAACAACCAATCATCGAGCAACTTAGTTTGTTCATTAGCTTGGCCACCAAATCCAAATCCCCATTGTTGACCTTAAAATTTTTTTGAAATTCATTTTTCAATTATTTATTTTCCTTACCTATTGTAGTTAAATTAGACCTGGATTCTATGTATTGCTGAATGTTAACGCCACATGAATCTTAAAAAGAAAAATTATGTGCTTGTTTAAATAAATAAAAAAATACCGTCACAAAAGATGAGTGGTTTTCTGACAATTTCATTTTCATAACCGAACATTTTATAGTTTTTGTTATTGATACTTTCACGTAGTACTATCCAAGCAATATCGATCTGAAATTAATGTTTTAATTTGATGAAAAATAATTAAATTAATTACATGTCTATAATCAGAGGTATTAATTCGAACTAAAGCGTATTCATGACTGTCTATGACGATCGCCTTTAGTATCGTTTCCGTCGGAGAAATGAAATTATTTTCAATAAATAATATGAAGGCTATCTCATTTTTAAGTATTTTATCCATCACCTGCTTCGGCGGGCTGCACTTTATGATGGTGACAATCGTGTCTTTTAACTAAAAAGTGTTAATAAGCATGCAAAACAAAATTTAAAAAAGTACCGAATTGTCTTCATTTTTGTATTTTACTTTAAGGACCTTAAGAAGAGGAGAGGGATAGGATCCGGACTGAAAAGGAAGTCAAAAAGGTTTGAGGAAATAAAATTTTTTACCTAGGAGTTTCAGCTGGTGTTATCTGAGGAGTTGCATTCCATTAGAATGAACAGACTTCTAAAAAAAATCATTAAAGTGAATTCTTGATTAAACAAAATTACCGTGTGGCAATTAAGATTTGATTTTTGATTAAATTTTTTGTTACAGAAGTCGCATTTGAAAGGTCTCGCTCCAGTATGTGTATGGACATGATTTTCTAAATTGACTAAAATTAAATTATTTATAATTTTTGTTTTTTTAAAAGAGTTACTTTTTTGGTTAAAACCTTTTCCGCAATAGGGACACTTATAGAGCTTTTCATTCAAGTGGGTTCTTTTGTGAGCAGCTAAAGTTGAGGTACGACCGAATGTCTTCGGGCAATCAGGGCACCTGTGAGGTTTCAACGTCTGATGTGTCACCAAATGTTGTGAAAGTGTACTTTGCTATTTTAAAAAAGCATTATCTCAAATTTAGTTTAAAAATTTACTTGTCGGAATGCTTTTTGGCATACAGGACAAACATAGTTCCGAGCTCCCGTGTGGATTGGAATATGACGTACCAGATTGTATTGATATTGAAAATCTTTTCCACCTAAAAATTTATTTAGTTAGGTATTTAAAAAAAATTAAAAGTAAACGTACAAATGCCACACTCGTAAACTTTGGCCACTCCATTAGGACCATTTTCCAGTCTGACATAATGATATTGTGCTCGGTCATCGCATTGATTTATATTTAGACAAATATGTTTTTCTTCACTGACCCAACTCCCATCCTAGAAATAATCATTAATTTTTTTTTAATTAAAGAAAGAAGAATAGGTTAACCGATGAGCAAGAGGCCTTCTTCTTCTTTTTTGGTTTAGCTTTATGGGCCATTAAGGGGGGGGGGGACCCAGCTCTCGCCATATTGCCGTGGCGCCCTATCCGGGCCAACTCTAGAGGAGTGGCCTAACCAATTTATCCACGGATTTTGTGGAAGAATATTTATTTGGAATTTAACTTAATCATTAATAATTAAAAGAAGTAAAAAATAAATAAAACCTCATATTTCATCTTTTCTATTTCATCTCCTTGAATGCTTGTAATTATTTCAGGAGTGCTTTGCGCATCCTAAATATGATTGAATGATAATTTATCTTTTATTTTGTAAAAAAAATTTCATACCTCAGAAACTCGAACATACAATTTTTCAAAGCACGTTTTCTCCATTTTAAAAAATCCTTTTCATCTGAAATTAATTTTTAATTATTTTTTAAATCATACAATAATAATATAAATTATGTCGTTTTTATGGGGCGTTCCCCATATTGCCATTACGACTTACGACGATTTTTTTTACCATTTTTAGTCAATTTTTTGAGCATCAGAATCATCTAGACAACCAAGCAAAAAGTAAAAAAAAAATCATATTTTTAACAGAGCAGAAATTGAAAAAAAGCCATAGAAAAAATAAGACGAAAAACAGTTTTTAATTTTGGCGTTCATAAACTCCATATGATTTTAACATTTTTTAGTTTTTAAAAATCTTTAAAATAAAAATTATTTCATGTGCCCGAGGCCTTTACAATTTGAAACTAGCATTAATTAATTTAATATTTGCTTATTTATTTAAGAACGGCAGGAAAAAAACTTCATTTTCAATACCTAACCTATCTACACAACTTCTCAATTGGAATGAAATAAAAAGTCGAAATGAAAGACGAAAAAAAGGCTTACTTATCTTTTGTTATTTAATATAACATTTTTGTGAATTTCTTTTTTAAAAAATTGTTTGGTTTTCAACTTAAAATAAAATTATAAAGGAGGGGAACTTTTAGAGAAGTTACCTTTTACGGAGCACAAGACGAAGAAGGATATTCAGAATGGCGGCCATGTCGTCATTTTTTACAGGGCCATTCACAGCTCATTTTTGAAATTTCGTTTTCTCCTTCTAAAATAGTCTTCCTTCCTCCCCCTCCCCGAAGTATCTAAAATTTCTGTCCCTTTTCTTCAACTTTTCAAAAATCTATCATCCGTCCTAATTTTTCGCTACGTAAAATCCTTTTTAAGGCTTCTGAAGCATCATGTTCATTTTGAACAAGATTATAAAATTTTAACTTGACTTTTAGACAAAAAGGACATAAAAAGGACAAAAAAACGTGAACTCAAAAGTTTATTATAAAATAAGAAATAAAAAAGTTGAGCAAAAGTCTGCAACGAAGCAACGAGGAAAGAAAATCCTTGAATCATCAAACACCTTTACCTAAAATATGTTGTAATAATATTTTTCTCTCTTAAAAATTTTCGAATAGATTGTCAATGTCTTCTTCTTTTATGTTATCTTCTGTATTGTACAACATACCGGAATTGGGATGCAATACCAATGGACTTTCATCGTTGTTAACATCAATCTATAGGAATATTGGTTTATAAAATGAATATTGCCTTTTTTTAAATACATACATATTCCTCCAGGATATTTTCGTGTAATACAGCCTCTTCAATGACCGACTCATCTAACATTTCTCCTTCCACGACGACCAACTTAAATTTAGAGAAAAAAGGAATATTAGAAAATTATCTTTTCATATTTAAAATCTAAAGGTTTAAAACATTTTTTGGTACCCTTTCAGAGTCATCGGAGCTGATATCTATGATGTTAAACATTTCATCACTTTGATCTTCTGTAGAAACTTCAATACTTTCGGTTGAAAAAAGCTATTCTGAGAAGAAATATTGAAAATTAATATTTTTTTGTTGTTTAGATTTTATACCTCTTCGTCGCAGGCATCATCTGTTTTTTCACCATCTTGTAACATGAAAAGCGAAACTTTATTAGTGGATGCAGAGCGATATTCTATATATTTGTAAATATTGATTCCTCTTAACTCTAAAATAAAACGAAAAATGAGTAACTTTTTTATATATTTTTTTACCATCGCTAAATTTTAATTCTCTTTTATCTTTTGCGGTGTCGCTCAGAGTATACATTTTATCGACATTTCGAAATTTTTCATGCGACACTATCCAAGAGACGTCGACCTAAAAATCAAGATTATTAATTGAAGAAAAAAAAATTACAATTACAAGTCTATCATTTGGGCAGTCGTCCATGTTTAATCTGACGAGAGCGCATTCATCATTTGCGATGAAGAAAACTCTCACTATCATTCGAAACATCGAAGAATAACCGTGATCAATAAGCAAGGCAAATATTTTTTCATTTTTTGATGCCCTTTTCATCACCGAAGGCGGCGGGCTCTCTTGAATGACAGCCACAATCGTATCCACCAACTAAAAAGAATGAAAAAATTATTATCGCACTATATTCTCAACTTTAAAAATGGCACCAATGGATATATTTCTTGGTTTATTTCTTGATTGTGAAGAGCATTACGAATAGTGAAAGGTTTAGGATTCGGACTGAAAAGGAAAATGGGTTAAAGGAGAATTGGGATTTTTTTTTGTTTACTTTTCCAGGTCATTGTCTTGGATTAATGTCCTCATCTTTAGGAGAGCACTATCATTCTTTTCTCTTTCTTCTAAATGTATTTTTTTCTAAAATTTAAAAAAAGAAATGAATAATAGAAAATTAATAGAACTGAGGAAGAGAGAAACAATAAAAAGGTATATTTCTGGAAAATAGTCCAGGTTAGGACTTGTAGGTTTCTACCTTCCTCAGATTTATTTGAGGAATGTAGTAATCATCATATATCATAAAAGTAATAAATATGAACTAGATTAAAATTAGGTGCACCTTGTGGGTGTTAAGATTGGATTTTTGATTGAATTCTTTTCCACACTGGTTGCATTTGAATGGTTTCTCTCCTGTGTGTATGTACATGTGATTATTGAGGTTTCCTGAAATTAAAATAAATTTTTCTTTTTTTTTTTCTTAAACAACCTACCTCTTTGATGGAAACTTTTGGGCAGTAATGGCACTTAAAAAGTTTCTCTTTTGAGTGTGTTCTTTTATGAGCAGCAAGGGTCGACAGGCGCACAAAACTTTTCGAGCAATCAGAGCACTCGTAGCGGTATGATCCTCCATGAGTTGCCATATGTTGATAAGCGTGCTTTTCTATTAAAAAAAAAAACAAATTACATCATAAAGTGTAGTAAAAAATTTACTTGTTTGAATCTTTTTTGGCATAGACCACAAACGTATGTTCGAACATCAGTATGTACCACAACGTGCCTCTTAAGATAATTTATATTTTAAAATCTCTTCCACCTAAAACCAAATATTTAATGATAAAACTAAATAATTTAATAAGTAAAAAAACTCACAAAGGCCACACTCAAAAAGTTTGGACTTTTTGCCTTGCTCTTGAATCACTTTGATGTAGTGTTCCCTTGCTCGCACATCATGTGGACTAATTTGAGCAATTTTCCTACTCTTTCTTTCTTCAACCAACCAATCTCCATTCTAAAAAATATATTTTGATTTAGGCAGGGTAATTAAATTGCAAATTCTTTAAAGATACCTCATAGTACATATTTCCTCTGGCACCGTGCACAGCAGAGATGATGGGTGACATAGAAGAATCTCCTCCTTTCTAAAATTTATTTTGTAATTTTTCCTTTTATATCCAATTTATTTATTTTTTACCTCAGGGACGCACAAAAAATTTATCCACGCTCCACTCCATTTTAAACCAATCGTCTTATCCGAAATTACAAAGTTACAGGAACCTAAAAGCCATTGGCTAGTCAAGTTTTATGCTTTTAAAAAAATTGTTAGGAAAATAAAGGAAATTGCTTAAGCAGAAAATTCGAAGAACCAAAATAATAATATAAAATAGGCATAATAAAATAAAATAGGCATATAAAGTTATTAAAAACAAAATACGTAATTAAAATTACAATGGAAGACAAATTCAAAGTGGAGGGCACAAACATATTCACTCCATCTTTTTTTCTCCCTTTTATTTTTACAATAAAATTAATAAAAACAATAGTCTATCATCTTTGCCTAAATTTTGATGTAATTAAAAATTATTATTTTGCAATACAGCATTAATTATGATTTATAAAAATAAAACTATAAGTTAATGATTTATTATTAGTATTAATTTATTTAAATTATTTTATAATTATTTAAAGTAAACAAAGAAAAGTAGTTGTAGTTTTAAAAAAGTTTATTTATTCTTTTATTTTCTTATTTTTGAAAGAAAGAGAGAAAAAAGCAATATTGAAGTTGGGAGGAAATTAAAAATGGAGATGTTACCTCAACGCCGGATTAAAGACAAAAGAGAAAGACTTTCAAGATGGCTCCCTCTTTATAGGACGCGGCATCCATGTTCAGGGAGTACTTAATCGCGGATGGAGAAAAAACAAAAACTTATAATTTTATCTCCTAAACTTTAAAGAAAAAATACAATTATTAAAATAGTAGATTAATCATTTTATTTAAAACAATTAATAAAATAAACCATTGAAGTTAATATTGGAAAAGTTAATAAGAAAAAAAAAAGTGAATTATGATTAATAATTAATAAAACATATGTTTCAAATTTTTATAATTATGAATTTTTTTGTTTACTTATTTATTTTTTACTATTATTTTATAATATTTGTAAAACAAATTATAATTTAAATAACTTTTTTTTTTTACTTTTTACAGTAATGCCTTTTAGGTGTAGGTGGCTAGGATAAGTTAAAAGTTTAAAGATAAAAAATTGGCACACGCATTTTGTTTTAATCTTGCTGATCTATTTGACCCGTTTTTTTCCAGTGTCATTGCCATGGTAGTCAAAAAAAGGTCATTTGTACAAAAAAGGTCGTTCTATTATGTATTTTTAAATGATAGAGGTCATTAAAGGACCTATAAGCCGGATGCGGAATTCGCCATCACAGATCTAAGATAAGAGAGCATCGAATGCCATTCTCCAGTTACTGCGAGAAGTCTAAATTGAAATGTTAAGCATCACAGCAATTTTGATCGCTTGCTTTTTATCGACAACGAATTCTCAAATTTCATGTGCTGTATGTGACTTTAGCCTTAGGTTAATTTAAAGGTTTTTTTCTTTTTTCAAGGGTCCTTGGTGGTATTGCTTGAACAGAAGCCCAAACGAAAATACGCAAGTTTCAGTCGTGGATACATCAAATCGATCAGCTAAATGGAGCTGGAATGCTGGAAATGGCAGATGGGAAGTTAATTACCGACATTCCTTTACAAGTAAAATATAATTTAATTTATTCTATTTGCTATATGATATTTCCAGCTGGCTACTATGCAGTCTACGCTTGTTATACAAGGACTGCGGATGGCGTTCAGTCTTATGTTTCCTACGAAAAAGATGGCGCTTGGAAAAGCAATGCCGTACCTATACAACGTCGGAGCCTGGGATATGTCTTATAACGGAGATATTTTCGGTTTTAAACCAAAATCAAACGGCCAATATACATTTCATATCTATTCAAGCAAGTATTTTTGATATACGATGCAAAAACTATAATAATTTTAGGGCAATTAGAGTATAATCCTTTTTCGCAGTATCAAACAAGGCCGACATGCCCTTCTTGTAGTGGAGTTTGTAGTTGCCCTCCTATAATCCCACCGCAAACTTGCCCTCCTTCTTATCCACAGCAAACTTGCACTCCTTCAAATCCACCGCAAATTTGCCCTCCTTCTTATCCACAGCAAACTTGCCCTCCTTCAAATCCACCGCAGACTTGCCCCCTTCTTATCCACAGCAAACTTGCCCTCCTTCAAATCCACCGCAAACTTGCCCTCCTTCTTATCCACAGCAAACTTGCCCTCCTTCAAATCCGCAGCAAACTTGCCCGCCTTCTTATCCACAGCAAACTTGTCCTCCTTCATCTCCACCGCAAACTAGCCCTCCTTACATACCGCAAACTAGTCCTCCTTATATTCCGCCGCAAACTAGCCCTCAGACCCTTCCACCTAGAAAGCAATGCAACTATTCCCCAGAACATATTACTCAGGTACGTGAATAAAATGAATTTAGCGTTAGTTTATGGATTTTCAGGGTAGTTTTTGGACGCTGGAAAGAAAAACAAGAAATAAGTGCACATTGAGTATAAGCAGACAAGAAATGGCTTCACCCTGTGAGTGGCGTTGGGATACAGAAAGCGGTAGATGGACTGTGATTTATAACTGGGCAAATCAAGGGACAACGAAGTGCACAGTGTACTATCAAAAAGATGGCTTCAACGTTCAAAATAAATTGATCGAGTGGGATTTCGACCCAAATGCTTTAACCCTATCTTATTCCGCTTCTCCCATCAACGTATACGATGAAGGCGCTTGGAAGTTGAAGATC
The DNA here is from genome assembly GCA_014119065.1 of Orius insidiosus. NCBI lineage: Eukaryota > Metazoa > Arthropoda > Insecta > Hemiptera > Anthocoridae > Orius > Orius insidiosus. The sequence continues at coordinate 21,610 of JACGAQ010000973.1, forward strand.
AACGGAAAAGAAACTTTTGGCTTCACGCCATTGTATGAGTCCCAGTGGACCTTTTCTATTTTTTCAAGTACGTCTTTCTCCTTTTTATTCCTTTCTAGCTTCTTTCTTTTAGGAAATGTAATAATCCGTCCTTTTGAAAAATCTAGTGGAAATTTCAACCTTCAACAGCAATACTACAATCAACCGAACGGATAGTTCAAAAACTTTTTTAATTTTATATCTGTAAATAAATAAAATTTATAAATTGAAAAAAAATTTTATTGTTTCTTTGGTAATTTTTGAGCTATAAAGAGATAGCTAGCCCAAGTCCTCTGGAATCCGCATAAGGATTGACGAAATCTTTAAGTTTTTGTATGACGTTGATGCTGGGGTAAGGTTTCAAAGCCGGCCCGACATTGAAACCGGAAGTCTTTAGATTCTCGATAGTCTCAGGTGAAAATGAAGGTGCGCGGTCGTCTTCGTTCGTACACTGTGTGAAGAAATCCGAACTCTTGGATTCTCAACGATCGTCTGAAGGTCCAAATCCATTTCTAAAGATCCAACGAGTTGCAAAACGTCTCTAAAATCTGACGCACCTAAAAATCACGTGCACGTCATCATACAGTTTTACCAACTACCTGTGATAAATCTTGAAGAACAAACTTGTTCATCAGTAATCACCAAAGGAAGAGATAAACTAGTCAGTTCTTTACTGAACATCTTCCTTTTTCCATAACCTACAGCATCGTTTAAAATGAACCCTTCAGGAGTCAATTCTTGAGATCCTAAAATAGATCCCAAACCACTAAAACAAAATTAAAGCTTATAAAAAAAAAAAAAAATTACCTGAAGATAGAAACATATAAATCATTATTGTCGACAGCACTGACTACAGCTCCATTCATATATTTTTCTTCGGTTTTTACAACAGCTAAACAAAAATAAAAAACCACATTATGTGATACTACCATTAATGGAATTAATGGTGGAAATCATGTCTGATAAGTCGAAAGTGCTGTTTAAAACAGACATCAGAAGAGGCCCTCCAGAGCCTTGTCCGGTAGTGAACAATTTAAATTTCTTCCATTTTTCTTCAAGGCAGGCACCTTTTTATCTGGTAATTCATCATATCATCGGAGGACAAAATATGTGCCAAATTTTTGGTAAAAATTCCATCGTAGAAGTCTAGAAAGAATATGAAAGGAAGAACCTTGTAAGAAAAAATACCATCGCCTCCCTGATTGGCCAGATCTTCGAGTGAATTGGCCAATGACTGGACGACAACGGTTTCGCCAATTGAAATCGAACTTAACCACAAACCGAGATCACTATTTGCGTTTTCAGGATTCAAATAATTCATCGAGTTCTTTAGAGTTTCCGTGACGGAAAAGCCAGACCTAAATAATAATGAAAGAAGAGGTTACCTAATAATTCTACCTAGCTAATTCGACAGAATAGGTGACAACTTGTTTCCATGGAAGCTTTCCAAATTTAGTGTGTGCCGCGTATAAGCCTTTGATGAGACCAGGAACGCCGATAACGTCTGAAGTACTTTTTTGACCGTTGAAATTCAAACAGTCGACGATACGTCCGAGTTTATGATCGTAGATTAATAAAGACCGTTTCTGTACTAAAATTATAAAAATGTAAGGGATTTATAATACCCGCCGATTCCTGTAAGATGAGGTTGGACGACTCCCATGCAAAACGTGACGCCGACAGCAACGTCCACTGCGTTGCCACCATCTTGATAAATGCCTTCCCCAATATTAGAACATTCTTTATTATCGGAGACTAGACTCCCGTGAATCCAACCTACAAAATAATATTCTTTTCCCCTTTCACATCTTACGTACTTGATCACCCCCTTGGTATATTATGGCCAAAGCGACAGAAATAACGCCGGTCAAAACAGCAAAGCATCCTGCTATACTTTAAAACCTCCGTCGTTACTTTTTCAGGATTTAGTGGTGTAAATTCGTTACTTTTTGAAAACCCTGAAATTAAAAGAAAAACTCGAGGACTACACAACAGAAATTTAAGTATAATATTCACCTCTGGGATCAATGCTTGTTAAATCTTCAATGGAAGGTTCCATTAATTTAAAAAATTAGAATGTTTTTTCTAATTTTGTTTATAAAAAAAATGTTAGAACTAAATATACAACTACCAGGGAATGGTCAAACAACTGACAGTGCTCTCTAAGATTCCCCACTTCTTCAGGTAAAAGAAGTGAAAGATCGATGACCCCTGAAAAACGGCGCTTTATTTTAAAATGGACTACTGAGAAAGTTCCAAAGCTGATGTTCCTTAAATTTTTATTTACAAAAATATACAATTTAAAAAAAGAAACTTTGGGTTTTTTAAACAGACTTTTTGCAAGTGGTGCTACACACAGGAGTTTGCTTCACGATGAAAGCTCACAGTAAATAAAAAAAAATTGTAAACAATCTTTATTTTTGCCTTTAAGTTCTTGCTTCTGCAGGAATAATAGATATGGAAAAATTGAAAGAGCTACATTGTGGAGAAAGACATTGGGAGTAGCTCTTGAATCGACGTCTGGATAATTTTGTCCATGGAGGAGTTGCTGAGGTAGACTGCAATATCGTTTTTTTTGGCGAATTCTAAAATAAACTGTCGGCAAAATCCGCATGGGGAGATGATACTTCCCTCGGGATCAGCACAGACAGCGATAGCTTCAAAGTTTAAATGACCAGCGCTGATCGATTTCACAACCGCTGCCCTTTCTGCGCAAATAGTAGCGCCATACGCGGCATTCTCAATGTTGCATCCAGTAAAAACTTCTGAAAAAAAAAAATAAATAAAAGACACTATAGATTAAAAAATTTTTATTCAATACATTTATCGCAATTCATTGAACCCGACAAAAATGAAAGGAAGAAGTTGTCGGATGGATGTTTCAAAAACGGAGTCTAATTTTGAATCTGAAAGATAAATAGGAATATCCTTATTTTTGCTGAATTCAGCAATGAATTCACGACAAGCACCGCACGGAGGGGTAGGCCCGCTTTCAGAATCTCCGCAGACGGCGATCGTTTAATTTTACTCTCTCCCGAACTTACAGCGGAGGCAACGGCAGACCTTTCTGCGCAAATGCCGAGACCGTAAGAGATATTTTCAACATTTACTCCTTTATGAACGATACCTGAAACACCACAAAATTTCGGTCCTAGTCACATACTACCAACTACAGAATTTGCTTATTGGTTCAAAATGTGACTATTTCTTTTTGAAAATTACTGGAACTGAATTTTTCAACAAATGAATCGCAATCTCTCAACCAATTCAAAAACAACATATCCCATTATATAAAAAATGGAATTTTTTTTTAATCTCTAGTACCTTTTTGAAGTTGATAACTTCCGTATTTACATCTTCAATCACAATGATTAATTAATTGAAGGAATTTAAGTCATTTTTAAAAAAAAGGGGCAAAAGCAATTTTCGCGGAATAATTTACAGCCAGCGAATCAGAATACTGACGATTTATCAGAAGAACTGAAAATCACGATTTCACCAAATTTAAAGATCTTTCCTTCGATTCTAGAGAAACCATTTAAATCCCAATTTAAAGCACTTTCCTCGATTTAATGGCCTAGAGACCAAATTTTAAGGTGTTTTCCTCGGTTTTATGGCCTAGAGACCAAATTTTAAGGCGTTTTCCTCGGTTTTATGGCCTAGAGACCAAATTTTAAGGCGTTTTCCTCAATTTTATGGCCTAGAGACCAAATTTTAAGGCGTTTTTCCTCGGTTTTATGGCATATAGACCAAATTTTAAGGCGTTTTCCTCGGTTTTATGGCATAGAGACCAATTTTAAGGAGTTTTCCTCGGTTTATGCCTAGAGACCAAATTTTAAGGCGTTTTCCTCGGTTTTATGGCATAGAGACTAAATTTAAAGGCGTATTCCTCGTTTTTATTGCCTAGAGACTAAATTAAGGAGTTTTCCTCGGTTTATGGCCTAGAGACCAATTTTAAGGCGTTTTTCTCTCGGTTTTATGGCCTAGAGACAATTTTAAGGCGTTTTCCTCGGTTTATGGCCTAGAGACCAAATTTTAAGGCGTTTTCCTCGGTTTTATGGCCTAGACACCAATTTTAAGGCGTTTTCCTCGCTTTATGGCCTAGAGACCAAATTTTAAGGTGTTTTCCTCGGTTTTATGACCTAGAGACCTAATTTTAAGGCGTTTCCTCGGTTTTATGGCCTAGAGACCAAATTTTAAGGCGTTTTCATCGGTTTTATGGCCTAGAGACCAAATTTTAAGGCGTTTTCCCTTGTTTTATGGCCTAGAGACAAAATTTAAGGCGGTTTCCTCGGCTTTATGGCCTAGAGACCAAATTTTAAGGCGTTTTCCTCGGTTTTATGGCCCAGACCAAATTTTATGGCGTTTTCCTCGGTTTTATGGCCTATACCAAATTTAAGGCGTTTTCTGCGGTTTTATGGCCTAGAGACCAAATTTTAAGGCGTTTTCCTCGGTTTTATGGCCCAGAGACCAAATTTTAAAGCGTTTCCCTCATTCTTCTGATATTGTTTGCGGAGTTTTAAGGCATTTCTTTAACTTTATTGGCCCCCTTGCTCCCTCCCACATGACACCCAGGTATTCAGGGCAGAAACATATGAAGACCTTCAGGGAAAAACCAACTTAGTCCATTTTATTAAAAAATTGAGGTTATAACGCTATCTGTTAGCTAAGGAGGTACTACATTCCTGTAAGCTGCAAATAAGAATAATCAACTGAGTCCCATGAAATTCAATGTAAAAGATTAACGGGTACGGGGAATAACCGACTTAGTCCACAGAGAGCGGGAAAAAACCACTTTGTCCAAATTCTCCTTCCATTCTTATTCCCTCCATATTGTTTATTTACGTTACACAATGAATAAGAACGATATTTTTATTACTACCTACCTAATTTGTATGTAAACTTTTTGTCATTTTCTAATAATTTTTTTTTCTGTAAATATTGTTCATTAAGAAGTTTTTTTTATGTCAAGTTAATTAAAAATAAATTTCATTTTTTACGTTATTTACCTATATTATATAAACCCATTTTTTCATTAAAATTTGATTTAATTTTTGTGATAAATCGAAAAAAAAAATTAAAATTTAAGAATGTTTCAAAAGGGATACCTTTTCAAGGTAATTTGAACGGGGAAAATCCAACTAAGTCCACAATTTTTTTTTTCAAAAAATTTAGTGTAGCTTCAAATTAGCATAATTTTTTAGTTTATAGAGTAAAAATCCACGGTCAAAGGTTCATGAACCGATAAAACTAAACAATTAAAAAAATGATCATTTGAATAAAAATATGAAATAACAACTTGTTTTTTTCAATTTCTGGAAACATAGACCTTTGGACAAAGTTGGTTTTTCCCAAAGGTCTTCACTTATTTAGGTTAGTAGGCTTAGGTTAAAAAAGATATTGGAGTTTTTTTCTCTTTTTAGGAACTTTGATTCATTTCTACAAGAAGGCGTTTCAGGATGGTAATGTAATGACAAATTGGGTTCAGAGACTTCAGGGTAATAAACAGCGTCATTTTGAGCCTTTTTCAGCATTATTTCTTTTAAGGCATTGATCAGCACTTTTGAGTCCCTTGGGACGATATCCACCAATAACTCAGTTTTGTTGTTTTGAATTTCGTGGCTAAGAGCAATGAGAAGGCTGATGAATTAGCCCGAAATCGAAAACGACGAAATTGGATCTTCCCTTATGTCACGTACTTATCTAGAAGTGTGAAGAGAGAGGTGCACAAATAGCAAACTGTCTTATCTGCTTTGACAAGATGGCAAAACGCCCAAGTTCATTAAAATGCCAGAGTATGGCTTCACAGCAGACCTGCTCAGGTAGGGTAGAACCGAATTCTTTATCTAGTAGGTCTGCTGACTAGCGAACTCTGCCAACGCCTTCTAAGGAGTCACAGAGGACACACCTGCTGTTTCTGATGGAGAAGGAGGAAACGGCGGTGCATGTCCTCAGTTTTGCGGAAAACCCACCCGATCGAGATCTCTGCCTAGCCCATGGGGCTGTATGGAGAGCTCTACCTCTGCTAGTAGAGCGCACAATAGACCCATGAGAGGTCAATGTGCACCTTGCCCGGCGGAAATCTAATTAAAAGGCATTGTAAACTTTTCAAAACGAGTTATTACGATACATTCGGATTGAAGTAGGGACTTAATACCATTGCGCTGGTGAGCCAAGTAAGATCTGTGTTCTCTGAATGAGAGTTATAGCCCTTTAATTTCGGTAAACTTGTATAACTAGCGCTCCGAATGGTCAGTCTAACCAATGACTAAACATAAATAAAAAATGCCGGAAAAACGGGGTCATAACCTTTTGATTTTGTAACCTAAACGCTTACAGCGTCCACACCTTGAGCCTTTTGCTTAGAACTTGTATAACTAGCGCTCCAAATGGTCAATGACTAAACATAAATAAAAAATGTCGGAAAAACGTGCTCATAACCTTTTGATTTTCGTAACCTTAACGCTTACAGCAGCCACACCTATTGAGCCTTTTGCTTAGATGCACTTTCTTCTACAATATATTAGCACTGTGAGCTATTGAGAGCATTTTTTAACTCTTGGTTTGAAATATCTCCAAAATTGTAGTACGGGCGCCGGGATACATTTTTTTTCCGGTGAGGTTAAAAGGTAGGTCGTTGAGTCTGCGGAGGGAAGGGGTTAAACGAGAGAGGAGGAAGTGATCAATAAACTACGTCTGGTGATTGTGCCAACTGGGGCAGCCATGGCCAAGGGCACGAGGTCCACATTTAAGACTTCAGTTTTACCCATCTCTTGAAAATTGAGAGAGAAAAAAAAAAAAGTTTTCCGTCTTGATAGTTCTGACCCAATTTTATCACCGAGTTCGGATTTCACGAATTTTAAAAATAAAAACGACGCAAAATACGAAGATTATGTAAAAAAAAGTGACAATTAAAAAGACCTCGGCCTTGGTAGGATTTCTTATCATTTAGCCTCGACCTTGTCTCAAATGAGGATGTGCAAAAAAAAAGCGGAATTTATAAAAAGACTCAGATTATGTGCGATTAACCAATAATTTTGTTTGTCAGACATTTGAAGATAAACGATTTCAATCGGTTGCTCAATGTGTCTGACATTTTTCAATTGAAAATTAACAAAATAATCAAAAATACTTTTAAAAAAACAAAGATACCGTTAATGATAATGTCATTTAAAAAAAGATTTAATTCAAATATTGGGCCTTTTATTACCATACTTAAATGTATGCAAACATTTTATTTGGCAGGCTTAAACAGAGTGACGTCATTTCCTATGAAAAAGCTCGCTCGAAATTCTCAGAAACTGCGCTGTTTGCTTTTTATCGTAAATAAGATTAAAATTCAGGTATTTTTAAAATTTATTTTAAACAATGAATTTTAAATTTTCATGAGGTTTTCAAAGAGGTGGGGGGGATATTAGGGACGATACAAAGACTTTTGCCAAAGTGGCGCAGAATTGAAGGATAAAAGAAAAAAAGAAATACAAAAAAAAAACCAATGGAACACCCTGCAACGTAGCTGCCTCCGCGACCCATCCCGGGCACGGAGCTGACATTCCCGCGCTCAAAAGCCCTTAAAAGGAGAAAAGCAACCACCGCCCTCCAAAAATTCGTACAATAATAGCCAAAGGCTTGTGTACAGAAAGAGAAAAAACGAAAATGCTGGTCAGGAATATCACAATGTCCATCTCTAGTTTGGCCTCTCTAATGATCCGGTGCATTATGGCAATAGCTCCCTCTTAGGCCCATATCTCCTTTTCCACCAAATTGAGGAACTTGTGATACGTTTCCAGAACTCCATTTTTTTGTGGGACAACTAGGGAATGCCCACTAAAATTTCAACGGCAAAAAAATTTCCTTTTTACCCATTTCTATCAAAATTTTTTCCTTTTTTTTTCGGCGGAAAGCTATAAAAATTTGGGGAATTTTTACCCCAAAGTTCAAGAGCGAAGTTTTGCGACATTTTTGCAGGTAACCCTTTTCTAAAAGTAAGTTTGAAAAAATAGACTCATCGGTATTTCTAGCGGAGGGATTTCAGTAGGCAACAAGTAGTACTAGAAAATAGAGAGGGGCGTTCGATATGGGGAAAGTGGAGGTAATGAATCGGTCCCACGCGAACGACTATTTATACCTAGGTCCGAGCACCGTTTTTCCCCTTTCGACTGAAACGTTTCGTACATTGCACAAGTTCATGATCATCGACCAAAGTCTATTTCAGGCCGGAGCCCTTGACCTACGCCGACGCCTGACGTCACACGCAAAAGGGCCCACTCCAAATTGTATAATGAAAGCGAAAATCAAGCACTTGAAACTTAAAAAAATATCGCACAATGAGGGTGTTAAAATGCCTTTTTAAAAATTGTAATAGGGAAAAAATTACTGTGTCAGTGAATTTTTTTTTCTCTAAGCGATAACTTTTGGGGTTTGGAAAGATATTTGAATAATCCGTCGACTGCGATATGTTTAAAAAAATGTCCCTGACTCTGATTGAAGGGCAAATTGCACCATGTTGTGCGATATCTGTCAATGTCAAGTGCATGGCCTTGCCTCTAATTCATACCTAATTCGGTAAACAAGCTTTGCCCGGTCCAAGGTCTCTAACGAAATAGTCTTTATTTAAATTATAATATTTCATCTCCCTAAAAGAGGAGTTATTTGACACCCTCGATGTAACGGTCTCTGGAAAGGGTCTTTCTGACCCCGTGGAGGAAAAGTGATTACTGATTATTGATCTTTTTGTTGGTGCCGGCCGTCCGTCCGTCCGTCGTCGTTCAATCTTAGTAAATATGTACTCCATATTTTAAGTAGATTTTTATATTTTATTTAGGTATTTATTTATGTTTATTTTTTTAAATCGTAGGGAGAAATTAAGGATTTTCAGGGATGGTTAGTTAAACAATTGATTTTTTTACTAATGGGTTAATGTAGGTTTACACACACAGTATGAAATGTAAAAATACATCAGAGGAGAAAATAAACGGAATATTTCACGACCGGTTTCGGCTTAATAAGCCTCATCAGTGTACTATTTTCCGTAACTGCACGGAGTTTTTCCAAGACTGCGGGAAGGTAGGTGGGGCAGGTAGCTGAGGAAAAGAGGTTTTTCCACCTACCTTCCTGCAGTCTTGGACAAACGCCGCGCAGTTATGTTTACAGAATTTGAGAGAGGAAAATGAGGCTTATTAAGCCTAAACTTGTGAAATATTCCTACTTTTTTTTTTTCTCTCATTCTCTGAGGTTTTTTTTATGCAATTGATTTTTGTTTGATATAAGTTTAATTGAGGCGTCCGGGTACGAAGGGCGAACTCGACAAAACGTAGTTTCGAGATATTCGCATTTTAAAGTTTCGGTTTTTACGTATTTAAAGGGGAAAAAATGGCGAACTCAACATAAAAATTATATGGGTGAATTCACCAAGAGGTCTAGAATCTGAAAATGAAAAAAAACTGGAGGACCCTTCCCCAAAAACCCGACGTCGAGGGTATCAAAATAACTTCTTTAAGGAAGTTAAAAAAATTTGTCCGATGTCGAGTTCGCCCTTCGTACCCGGAGCGCCTCAATTTAATACTATAAAAAAGCTAGTAATATACGTCCGATGTCATGGGGAATTTTTTTTAATTATAAGTATTTTTTTGGTCGATATTTGTGTCTACGTGACCGCGATCACATTCTTATTTGGAAAGACTACCTTGAACTTGAGTCGATTCGGGGAGAATACTCGTCAGGCCGTACTGCCAGAAAATTCTTGACTTATCAAACATTAAAATACAAAAAAACCGTTGTACGTCTTGGCCAGAGCTTCAGGAGTTTAGTTGCCATGGATTATGCTGAAGCGTCCATCTGGCACATATTTTCAACAATTACACTAAAAGTCCTTAAGCATCAAGGCCTCTCACTGCCATCCATTTTTTTCTCAAAATTTTCTTAATTAGAAATTTTTTAAATTAAATTCGGGAGAAAAGAAGGAATAAACAAAAGACGAAATTCTATTTACAATCACGAAGTTTTTGATGAGCTTTATTTAAGAAGTCCCAGCCTTTATTTTCTTCTCGTTTTCACGTGGGCACGTGCCCAGACCGAAGGCTCGCCTCACGCGCCCCCTCACGGGATTAAAATCTCCTTTTATGCTGAAAAATCCTCATGAAAAATCCGCGTGAAAATTATTTATATTTTCGTTTATTTCGTCGATTGACGTGGGGGCGTTTGAAAAAAAGAGTTGCGTCAATCGTACTGAAATAAACTTGATCATTTTTATTGGAAAAATAAAGGGACTAATCTGTGACGTAAACGGATTCCAGGCTTTGGAGGAAAATACCTCGAGTATTCGCAACGGTTTTTTTAATTCCAAAGAATCGGGGATTTTATCGCGATAAATTATTTTGTCTCCTTAATGCGTTTTCTTTGTTCTGAATCACCTCTCTGTTTTAAAACGGTTCCTAAATATCTTCAACATTATTTCCAAGGAGAAATTAATGCAGCTCATTTATTTTTAGGTACTTTATTCAACTTTGGGCAGATTTTCTTCAAAATCTGCAAAATGTGGACATTTTAATATGAGGATTACCAAAAGTATTTAGTACGTATATCACGATTAGTTCGTTGACGGCTGTAATAAGACAAGAGGTTCTGCTACTATGGGTCTAAACATGGAACAGCGGATTCAGGATCGTAGGAGAGTAGATTTTAATCAGCTGGATGCAATAGTTTGGTAATTAAATGTGGATAAATGAATTTATAAGATGAGATGATTTTTTTGATATATTTTTGATTTAAATTTTCACACAGTCATTTCTCAAGGAGAATGAGGACTTTTAACTTTTTCTTTTGTCCTGAGATTTTTTTTTTTCGCCACTGGATTTCTTCATTTAGCAAGCAGGACTTTAGCCCCAGCTTTTTTTTTATTTTTAGAATTATTTTATTGGCTGATATATCTCAAGTTGATCATTTTTTATTTTACGAGGGTTTTTATAATCACCCACTCGTCAGTCGAGTTTTCCCATCGGAAAAATACACTTGATCTCCTTGGCTTCAATTTGGGGGCCACTCGCTTTTTGAAACCTGGGCCCCAGCTATCGGCCACCACGACGCCGCTACCCCAGCTTTTTTTGGCTAATTAGTAATTAATAATTAGTAATTACTAATTAAGTAAAATTCTAATTACTAATTAATTAATTAGTTACTAATTATAGTAGATAGTCTCCACCGGAGTTCAGGCTTATGCTAAACCAGCCACACAGTTAGGTATTGCGTGTTAGTATGACGTTTTAGTCTACATTGCATGAGCGCCGATGGCGTCAAACACTATTTTTACAGAAACTTAAGAAATTAATAATTAAATTACATTATAGTTACTGAAGTGCTGGTATGAATCTCTCCTCGACGGGAAATTCCTCAATGTAGAGTAGTTTAATAATTTAGGTATCGAAAAAATGAATAAAAAATATCAAGGTAGAAAAAAAGGAAGTCTTCGCCAGCCAGGCTAGGTGGAACGGTCGTGAAAAGCCCTTTCTAGTATTGGCGAAAATTTGGTGAAGATTGGACCAATGGTCATTAAGCAATACAGACATACTCCTCCATTACTACGAATAGAGAAAAAATGGCAACGGACGGCCGGCACAATAGATAGCCAATCAATTTTCTGGGTTTCTGGAGTTCTGGGATCCTTTCCTGGAGACTGTCACAACAACATCTCTTTGAAGAAGTAAAATTTGTTTCGAAATTCGTATAATTTAAAGAAAAAGAATCGAGTTTTTCTTTTTTGAATTGGTTTTCTAAAGGTGAATTGGGTTGGAGGAAATTCGGGGATTTCCATTGAGTGAGGGTAGGGTCACGGTCAAGGGCGAGGTTCTCTGACGCAATTCCCCGCCTCCGCCCTTCGAAAACCACCCCCTGACCTATGACATTAAACGCCCCCCTTTCATCCCTTTTACACCCACCCAATACAATTCAAATCCGACCTACGCATTTCCCGAAACATTCTACATCCGTTCAATACTTTCAACTGAACATTTTTAATTAATTTTTATTTTCAAAAAAAAGTTATAATGTTAGTATTAAAAAAATTATATTGTCACAAAAAATAATTTTAAAAATAGAAGGGAAGGAAGGAAAAAATTCAATTTCGAAAGGAAGGATCTACGGAAGTTACCCAATCAAAGGGTGAAGGGCGAAGGATTAAATTGAAATTGGAGATAAGGGTTTGACCTTATTCGCAACGGAATAAGCGACAAGGGAGGTGAAGGGTTGGGGCTGAAAATCCGACCTTGACCCGGGCTCTGTCTTCTCCCGGGACGCTTTATCCGTCACTCTAAAATATAAATACTTGTCTGCAACTTCAAAAAAATTATAAAAATAACCTTTACTACGAGAAAACACCCTGGTAATTTTTTTACATAAAGAAATTCATTAAACTTAACCTTAACCCGAGATATAGCAATTGACGTACTTGACTTGTTTTCAATAAAATGATGATACTATAAATATTTAAAGAATATTGCTAATTTTTTTTCTGTCTTTTGTTTTCCTACCGCAAGGTCAAGATCAATGTCTCGGCTGATTTTTCTTATTTTTTTTATTCAAGCCAACAACAAATAATTTCTAACATGCTATTCTTAAAAAAAGAAAATTTGCACAACATTGACAATTTTTTGTCTTGGTTTTCCTCAACAAAAATTCCATTCTCAAAAATAGAGGAGTTAATAAATAAAAATTTTTTAGTATGACGGGCGTGGTCGGAAATGAGTAAAGTTGATAAAAATATTATACAGCAATGTGTTGCCAATATTTTGCGTTTCCTCCCTGGGCGTATTAAAACGCCTTCCCTGACTTCTCGGACTTTTAAATCTGGTTCAAGGTTCACTCTAAAAAATTTTAATTACGTTCTAAAACTATTTTAAAAATACTTGGATTTTATTTCGTAAGGTCAGCCAATTAATAAACTGCCGGCGGCACCACAGACAAAGTTATAAACTGGTGGATCTATAATTTGACCCTACGGGGTCTGGAAGACCCTTCCCCAAAACTCGATAAGTTGCGTAAAACAATAACTTCTTTAAGGAAGTTAAACGATTCTGATTTGTATGTAAATTGCAATTTTTTTTTAACCTTGCATTTATTCGAGACGTAGTGGATTCTCTTCAACCGTTCTGAGTAGGAAAAAACGGATTATTTATAATTTCAAACTTAGATTTTTACGAATTGGTCACGACTCCGTAGATTTTTACCCTCCTGGTAGATTTTTGGGCGTTTTTCGGTCATTATACCCAATTTCAGCCGTTTATCTGACTTTACCCTGTTTTTAGGGGTTTTATCGCTTTTACGTCCGAGAAAACACACTTTCTGACGTTTTTCTTTCGTTCTGCTGAGAGATTTATTCATTTATGGGTTTTTTATGGGGTTTCTTCGGTCTCATTTTGGGCGTTTTATCTGTCTTTAAAGATATTTTTGGTTTTTCTGGCTTTCACGGCCAAAAAACTGGTATTTCATGCGTTTTTCTCATCCGTCCCGCCGAGAGATCTTCCATTGATGGTTTTTGGGCGTTTATTCGGTCATCTTCCCAATTTTCCGTCTTTTTTTGTGGCATTTCTGCTTTCATACCAGATTTTTGGGCTTTTCGCTTTGACGGATTTTTAATTACTTTTTACCGGATTTTTAGGGGGTTTTCTATAAAAAATCCTTTTTACGAGATTTTTAGAGTAACTTTGATTTTTGAACAGTCTTCTGGTTTCTGGCCGACCAACGATCTTTTTTTAACGATATTCCATTGCTTTTCTTCGTTTTTCTTTAAATAAACACCTTTTTGGGCAATTTTTCTTCCTATTTTGTCGGGCAATCCAATATTTTCTCTTCATTATAAGTACTCTAAGAAGGAAACAGAAGTTTTAAAACGTAAGTTTTATGTTTTTCATTCCCGTTTTTATGTTTTAAAACGGAAAATGTACAAGGTTCTACGAGATTTATTAACATAAACGTCCTTTTACACTGTGTCACCCAAGGGTCGGAGTTGTTTGAATTGTTTTACATGAAGCAAAGCCGCTCGTTAACATATTTTATTAATAGATTCTCTTTTTTTTAATCCTTTTTATATCCGCAATTTCAACATTAGTGCCACTCAATTTTCAAGGTTGAATGATGTACAATGCATAGTATTTTTTAAAATTATAAATGTTGATTTTTTAAATTTTTGGCTTGGATTTTTTTTTCGTAATTAGAAGCCGGGAAGGCTGAGAAACCGAATACTTCCTCTCCGTGGGCTTTTTGTCGACATTTTTAGAACGAAGGGCAAAGACGCGTTGCTTGCCACGTTGCCTTCCCTTCCCTGTTTAATAGACCGTGATTTTTAACCCAGTTTAGGGTCACGCCCGCGAGATCTTCGGAAATTAAAAAAAAATTCTTTGAACAAAAACTTTCACTTATGTAATTTGACCGTAAATTGGTCTAGGGTTACCTTTTGTTTGAGGATTTTTTTTTTGTCAATGGGCCATAGAGCGTTCGAAAAGGACCAAGTAGGCCAAAAAAATTGTTTTCCAGAAGATTATCCCGACAAAACTACTTAAGTACCTACTCGTATGGAGAAGGAAACTTTCTCAATCGAGGGAGGCAAAATTTTTTTTTCATACTCCATGTCTTTCGTGTTTGGTCGTTTAACACATTTTAACGGTGTTTTGTGTCATCGGGCGTTTAAGATTTTAAGGTTTAGATCGATTTTTTGGTGCTAAAAACTCATTTCTGAGTGTTTTTGTTAAACACCTTTTTTCAAGTTTTGGGTCATTTTCCTCGATTTTTTCTCAAGAAAACCCTGTTATATCAGCTGTTCGGGCGTTTACGTTTTTTTTTTAAGGAGTTTTAATAATTTTTCAATTTTTGGTCTAGAAAAACCCGTTTTATCAGCTTTGGTCGTTTAACATTTTTAACGGGTTATGGGTAGTTTTCCTTGAAATCGCTTTTTACATCTTTTTCATGTTCGTTTTCCTCGTTATTGGTGTAAAAACACCCGTTTTTGAGCGTTTAACACTCTTTTTCTTGACGAGTTTTTGATATTTCCTCAATTTTTGGTCTAGAAAAACCCGTTTTATCAGCTGCTTGGTCGTTTAACATCTTTTTAATGGGTTTGGGTAGTTTTCCTTGTTTTTCGTCTAGAAATCCCTGTTATATCGTTCGGGCGTTTTAAATTTTTTTTCGTGTATCGTTTTCCTCGTTTTTTGGTGTAAAAACACCCGTTTTTGAGCGTTTAACACTCTTTTTTTTAACAAGTTTTTGGTCATTTTCCTCATTTTGGCCTAGAAAACCCGTTTTATCAGCAGGTCGTTTAACATCTTTTTAGCGGGTTTTGGGTAGTTTTCCTTGTTTTCGTCAAGAAATCCTGTTAATATCTGTTCGGACGTTTTAAATCTTTTCGTGTTATCGTTTCCCTCGTTTATTGGTGTAAAAACACCCGTTTTTGAGCGTTTAAAACTCTTTTTTCTTGACGAGTTTTGGTCATTTTCCTCAATTTTTTGGTCTTTTGGGAGTTTACATCTCTTTAATGGGTTTTGGGTACTTTTCCTAGATTTTTTTAGTCGAGAAACAGCGTTTTCCGACCTTTCTTTACATTATTTTGCCCAAGAAAAACCCCCTCTGGAGGAGAAAAAGTCCCGCTTTATAATTTTGGGTATGTGGTCACCAAAATGCTCTGCAGGTCTTGGAAAGCCATTGGAGAATATCGAGGACATTTTAAAGAAAATTAAAAAAATCATTAAAGAACTTTGTAGTATAATTTAGTGTAATAGATTTCCATCCGATCATAAAACAACGAAGGACAAAGTAGTATTGAATTCACTAAACGGTTTCAATCTTGTCAAATAATGATCGTTTTCCGCTTATAAATGTCCACCTAAGCATTTTGCCCTTGTACCTTTTAGGTGGACGTTGGGGGATCGACGTATCTGCTTTTCGCGTATGCCACTTCTAATAATAACCCATCTTAGGTTTGCATAAAACGCCATAAGGTAGGGGAAGGGTTGAAGGACAGATCCTTGAGACAACGCCCACGCAGATAACACCTGCTTTATGCATCACTCGTTGACTCACATGTTTGACTATCTTGAGAAATTTTAGGTTTTACGTCGAAATATCATTTCGACTTGAGCTGAGGAAGTTTTCTGAGAAGCGAGGATTTGTCGCTGACGTCAATCCATGTCCAGAAGTGGCATTGGATTTGTAGGGGGGAGTTGGACAATATGTAAACAATGGCTATCCGTTTAAATAATGAATGCCTATTATGTTTGCCCTTCAAAGATCTAAAATAAAAACTAAATACAGAAAAAATAGTATCAAACGATTAATCAATAATAGAGGAAGAAATGACTGTGATAACGGGTATCTCACGACGCGTTTCGGCTTAAAAAGCCTCGTCAGGAGAGCTATTCCTTCTATCACAATCATTTCTATCTTTCACTGTGAACCTAGGGAATAGCTCACCTGACGAGGCTTTTTAAGCCGAAACGCGTCGTGAGATACCCGTTATCACAGTCATTTCTTCCTCTATTATTGGTTAGTTGTTGATATTAAATCTATTACCTTGCGGAATATATACGCAATTAAAATTAAAATGTAATAGTAAAGTAATGCCATGGCAGCAAATCTGTCATTAAAAACCAATAATGAGGTGGTTAGTGGCTCTATCTCTTGGAGAACGGTGGCGGCGGTAAGCTTTAGGAGACGGTTTGATTCTAGCTTCCCGCTGTATCCACTAAATCTCTCGGAGATAGGTTCACAGTGAAAGATAGAAATGATTGTGATGAGGGAATAGCTCACCTGACGAGGCTTTTTAAGCCGAAACGCGTCGTGAGATACCCGTTATCACAGTCATTTCTTCCTCTATTATTGGTTAATTGTTTGATATTAAAATCAATTACCTTTCGGAATATATACGCAATTAAAATTAAAATGTAATAGAAAAAAAATAATAGGTATCTTCCTCATAAATGAAGAATTAAGAATGAAAGCTTGAAAAACCCTTGCTTCGGTGGAAACCGTCGAGCATGTAACCCGAAGGTCGTAGGTTCGAATACACTGAGGGTACTAACTTTTTTTTTTTTTTTTTTTGAAAAATTAATATGTTATTTAATTACATAAATCCTATTTTCTGCGAAATTCGAGAAAGTTATAAGTAGGATCTAATTTTTTTAAATGATTGTGAGACCCTCAAAACATAATTCCGTCCGAATAATCCTTAAATTAGCCGGATTGGCCGGAATATAAAAATTGAGGAGAATTTTTTTTATTAGCATTGTTGGAAAACATCGGGCATGTAACCCGAAGATCGTAGGTTCGAATCCTACAGGAAGCCTAATTTTTTTTTTTCTTCTAAATTTTATTGTTTGAAAATATAATAAAACCCTGATTTTCTCCTGAAAACATCCCAATTTTTTAACTGTTTTTTGCGCAAGGTCCTCTTTTTTCACGTGGGATCGCCTTATCAATTTTTTTTCTCGTCGGAAATGTTTATTAACGATAAAATCATAGTGACAATAAAAATTTTATTATGTCAAAATGATAAAATCGTTATTTTAAAATAAACAGCCACAGAGCAATGAATTGTTAAAAGCAGTCAAAATGAAAAGAGCGATCCTTCAATTCTTTATATTCTGGATGCTGTCTTCTGTGGCTTCTGACCTAAGTAAAGAAAAGGCGGTAAGTTTTGTAATACAAAATATTAGAAATTATCTAATAAAGAGGCAATCAAACTGTCAATATGATTTTAGGGGCCGTATGACATTGTCGGATTAAGCTTTAATCACTGTGAAGATGAAGGAAATAACGCTATATCTTACACGTTGAAAAATAAAAAGCTATCTATGACATTAAGCGCAATTTCGATGAATATCACTTTTAAAGACATTACATTGGAGATAACCTGACCGTAAGCTTATTTATTTACTGTTGGTAGGTCAGTGGTCAAAGTGTTCAACTAGTACAATTTCGTTCGGTGGAAGCCCCTGGTAGTTTTTTTTAGACGAATGGTTTTCAGGCGAAAATAAGTGTGGATCAGTTTACCAACAACGGATGGAAAGTCGGTTATTACAAGTACGAATTTAGTAAGGTCTGCAGTGCTTTGCAAACTTACGCTAAGGAATTCTACGATAAATTAGTTCGTTCGATGGAAAGGACTTGCCCAGCTCCGCCAGTAATTTATTTTTTATCCCCCAATATTAAATTTAACCTTTTTTTTAGGGGAATACTCTTTTCAGGACATTACTCTTGGGAATTTACAATTACCAATGTTTCCGACATTTTTCTACAATCGATATCGCATGACTGTGGATATATGATAAAGACGTCAAATTAGGATGTTTTGCCGTTTTTGGCGATCTCGTTCCTAAAAGGAAGCCAAATAAAGGTTGAAAATATTAAACGCTACTACTCAAAATAGAAAAAAAATGAAGGAAATTATTTTAAAAATATTTGGATGTATTTATGATAAAAATGGTAAATGAGACAAATTTACTTGTCTAGCGCACGCCGGAGGAACTTCCTCAAATTAAAAAAATGGTCTGGGCATGCCCGACGGGAACTTCCTAAAAGTACAGAAAAATAATTTTATTTTGCTACTGAAACAAAATCAAGTTAGAAAAAATTAAAGTCTTTTCCCAGTCAGGAGACAAGAAACGGGCGTAATAACCCCAAAATTCTCTATCATAAAATTTTCTACAAAAAAATATGTTTCCCATAAATTTTATGGGAAACCGTAGCTCATCAAGCAAATTTAAGACGGACGTATCTCCGCTATGTTTGGAAATTTCGAAAAAACATTCTCGGTAATTTCTAGATAAGTACAAAAGGAAGATTTCATAAAAATTTGGTGGAAATCGGATGAAAACTACGGCCGTGAGAAGTTCCGGAAAAATCCGACAGTTAGACGGTAGGTAAAGATCATCATTCAGTTTTCCTCTTTAGGGTCTTTAAGACCCTTTGCGAAGACCCTGACATACAGGGTATCACAATAACTTCTCTTTTAGGAAGTTAAAAAGTATTTAGTTAGTAAAACGGGAGAACAGTTTTTAAGTAAGTTTTTGTTTCAAGTTCAGTAATTAGGTATTCAACTTTTAAATTGTAGATTTCGAAATGATTTAAACAAGGACGAATCCAATTTGATTCTTTAATTGCATTATTTAACTTGTCTTAGAATAGGTGTGTTTATAAGTAAAGATGAGTAATCCGTTTCCTACGCAAAAATACTTGTCTGGAGTTTTTCCCGACGGCATTTCTCAAAAAATAAAAATAGGGGTGGGGGAAAGGAATAATGGACCAAAATGTGTGATGATCCGGATTAAGTGACGAAGGACGGACGGCCGGCACCAAAGACGAAGATTGCTGGTCTTTAGCTCTCGACGGGAACTTCCTCAATAGGGAAATGTAATTATTTTTTTGTATACTAAAGTCTTCCCCAGTAAGGCTCAAATTTCTCCCTGGGTGCCATGAAAAAAGTAAAATTTTTGTGAAAATCGGATAAAATTGCCGTTTGGTTTCCGAAAAACTGGCAGGACGGACGGGCGGCACAGCAGACAACCTCATGATTGGTAAAGAATCACGAATCATTTTTCCTCTACGTAGCTATGGAGGGTGTCACAATAACTTCTGTTTGAGGAATTTTTACTTAGTGGGGTTATCTTAATCTGTCATCAATCAAAAGTGAAAATTAAAAGAGGTTTTTCCTTGTTTTTAAGAGTTTCTCAGGTTTATAGGTTTAAAAACCCGCAATTTGCTTTCCCAGAAAAAAACCATTGTCATACCCTCGATAGATTTTTGAAATGGACGTTATTTTTCGAAGGGAATGCCAAGAAATCTCATTTTTACTCTGTTTTTCCTTTAAAAATGTCGTCTAAATATAATTTCTCGTTTTTAGTGTTTTTACCGGTTTTCAGTTTTAAAAAAAAGTTTGGAGCGTTTTCCTGGGTTTTTGGCCCTTACGCTACTGAAAATTTTGAAAGAAGGTTCGAAATTGAAAAAAGAAATTTGAAAATATTTAGAAAAACAATTAATATTTTAATGATACGAGGATTAAAGGTGACATTGAGACTTGTAACAAGTCCTTGACAATGTTTGTTTCCATAACAGTTTCGGGTAAACACTTTGGAGGTTGCGATAAAAGTTTATTATCAACCCCGATCAAATAACGCGAAGCACCCAAAAAAAAATTTCTCACAACTTGCGAAATAAAAATTTTTTTAAAAATAATTTCCTTCCCTCAGAGACCAGATCGATCGGTATTTCAAGGTAAGAAGGGAGAGAGAAAACGAAGAAGCGAGAATTTTTTTTTTGTCGAGATTATCCTCTGTAAACGTTTCGGAGTTAAAGGCGGGGTTTCTGCGTTTTTTGGAGGGGAAAAGAACGAAGGAACGCAGGCGTCGTTTCCACGGAGGTCAAGTTCATCGGACGTCACCCTCCCGGTGACGTCATGACCCATTTATCCGTTATCATTCCTCCTTTTATACTCAATATTTCTGCACAGGAAAATACGACTTCGCTTTTACGACTCTCATATAAATTAAACCGAGAATTTTACCTGCTCCAATTTTATCCTTAATAGCATTTTCTACGACTTGAAATCTTCTTCTTTTTAATCACAAAAACGTAATTTTTTAAACAATATAATTGCACATAAAAAATTTAAATTAAAACGTTAAATGCCTTGGTTTTCAATGCTTTTTTTAAAAATAGAAAGGAAACCTTGAGAGTCGTAGTGAATTTGTACTATTAAAATTAAACTGTAAATCATTCAGCGTTTCCCGATACCTTTTAGTCTTCAGTTAGCAGAATTACTGCGTAATATTTCATTATTACAGATTCTTAAAACTCCTTGACGATGAACTACCAAGTTTTTTTATTGTTTAATTTATCGTTAAGTAAAAGCTTGAGAATTATTTTTAAGAGGAGTCTTTTTTAAAAAGGTCAAAGTGAAAAATCGAAAAGAGGGGAGAAGAAAGGTCAACATCGTTAAAGACGTTGAGGGTGGAATAAGATATTCGGGAGATAAAACGTTTATTTATTCCGGCGGGGGATGGCGGACACGCGAAAACTGGATTCTTGAAATAGAACATTTACCGAGCAGATTCTTAAACGATTCGCATTGTTTGGATTAAATTAGAATCGCACGAAAAAGACCATTTTTAAACATTTATCATGATTTTCTTTCCCGAATATCTCAAGTAAAAGAACCTATTTTAAAAAGATATAAGAAGTTTCACAAAAAAGGGCATAAATCGGGTCATCGTTGTATTTTTCGGTCAATCAAGATTAACCTATAAAATGGTGCTCATAAAAATATCAATATAAAGCCTTAAGAGGGTGAATAGAATATAAAAATCTTATTAAAGGCCACAAAAAACTTAAAAATCTAAAGAAAAAAAATGCCCTGGTTGGGATTCGATCTTACAACCTTTGGCTTGATTAGCCAACAAGTTATCTGGCCTCTTGTTAAAAAAAATTATAAGGTTCTTTCAGAATGAGACAGAAAAATTTAATCACAAAAGACTCAAAATGTTAAAAAAAAAAGTCCTGATTCAGAAAAAAATTGCTCCTGTTGGGATTCGACACTTACGCTTACCGCAGTTTGAAACTGATTGAAACTCCTGGAGCATGCGCAGAAGGATTGACGTCTTTCGTTTTCCGTAAATTTGACGTGCAGATCCTTCTGCATGCTCCTGGAGTTTCAAATCAGTTTCAGACTGCGGTTGGAACAAAGCTATCATTTCTGGATTTTTATCGTTCTTTTCCTTATCGAGGGCTAAACCCGAAAAAACCTAGGTTCCTTGTGAAAAAGGGAAAATTTTTAAATTTGAAAGGGGACGATTTAAACCTAAAAACGTTTTAAAAGTTGTCTTCAAATAGTTCCCTAGGTCAGTTCGGTATCGCTCTGGTTTAAAGTCCCGTTGTAATTCCTTGGCCTTTTCTAGGATCAAGGACTCTATCGTCCTTCCCACAGTCCGAAGAAAGGAGAGATAAATGATAGAAAAAAAATAAACTTTTCAAGTAAAATAGAGAGGAAAGAAAATTGACCTAGAAATAAAAATAAAACTTCCTGTTGTTTGACTCATTTGAATCGAAATGGCCATCTGTTGATCTTTAACTTAAAATTGATGGAAAGCTCCAATGCCAAACAGATTTGCACGTTTACCCTCGAGGGCTCAGAAAATTGCCATTCACTTGTAAATCAAATGAAGACGTAAATCTTCAGCGTTCTTATTATAACGGGTTTTCCGTTTTGTATAAATTTTCTCAGCAGATGTGGTACTTAGCAGCCACTTAACAAAACTATGAATATTTAAACACCCTGAATTCAGATTTTCAAATTTTTTTCGACATTTATATCCTTATTCTTAAAAAAATTTTACATAGAGATATGAATATTTTTTTATCAGGCATTATTTTAAGAAATTTAGAGGTGAGGAGACAAAGTTATGGCTGGTCCGGAGTCGCCAAGGTAGATCGAGCGGTGAATGAACCGTGCGGCGGTGTTTTGGGGCAACGAACTTTATTGGGACGCCCGGTGATGTTTTTAGTTCGGAGAGTAAAAAAATAGGGAAGTGCTCTCATTTGGATGTGACAAAATACTGGGCGACCATTTTTTGTCCTAACTAAATCGTGCATTGTAATTATTTTTGTAAAAAAAATTGCTTAAGGCGCATAAGGGTATACACTCTCGCAATACAAAAGAGTATGTAAGGTTTAGGCTACTTCCAAATCCATACTGTTCAGTCAATATTTTCGACTACTCTTAAATTACTAAATTATTTGTGGTATCTTTAATTAAAATTTTTAATAAACTATTTAGATAAATAATATAGAAAAAATATCAACCTTTAAAATTAAAATATTTAAAGGTCGTAAATGCATAAATAATAATAAAATTTTTCACGAATATAAATCGAAGATAAAAATTAAAACCTTAAATACCCAATTCTCCCTTTTAGGAATACATTTTAGCTTAAACTGCAGTAAAATTCTTATTGATAAATATTATTAATATTGGTGATAATTTTTAGTTGTCAACATGAGAGCCTTGAAGATGGAATTGTTATTTTATTTATTTTTTTTTATAGAGATAAGTGAGTTGTAAGTTCACCTCTACTTTTTTTTGGCAAGAAAAAATAAGCATAATTTCTTTAAACTTAATTAAAGTGACGTACTTGAGAAAAAAAATTTCACTTTCTTAGAAGACAATTATTCTAATTCGAATTGGATTTTTAGGGAACCTCTTAGAGACCCCGAAGGGTCAAAATGACCAGTTTTTTGATCGTCTGATATCTGTGGATATTTTTCACATCTGCTAATGAGCGTAATTTGGTTCAATTTTCAAATTCATTTTCACGAAAGACTCTGTTTTTCTCCCACAAAATGCCTATCTAGGCCCCTTTTTGCTTGATTATTTTGCCAATAAAGCCCCCTTTTCATCTGTTGATTTCCCGTCGTACTTTTTAAGTAATTTTGTTTATTATAAATAAGGGGTTAATTTGTTTTCTCTCTCAAGAAAAGCTCGTTTGATAACACGAGAGGGTGAATTTTTTTCCACTCGCAAGAAGAGCTCCCTTGATAACAAGAGGGGGATTATTTTTTCAACTCGTAAGGAAAGCGGAGAAAATGTGTTAGAAAACGAGCTTTCCTTGCGAGAGGAAAAAAATTAACCAATTAATTTTGGGACGTTTTTCTCAATTTTTTTCTAACAACGGATTTTTTGGCCATTTTCCATTCCTTACATCCATAAAAATCGGGCTTTTGGGGAATGGGGCTCAAAGACCCCAAAATGTCAAAATGACCAGTTTACTATTCATTTGTCGCCGATTTTCACATCTAATACTCCTTGGCTTTTTAAAGCTTTTTGATAATCCAAAGAAATTTTTTTGTTGATGAATTTTTTTTGTAACTCAGTTCTCTGTTTTTAATTAAGTCGGGTCCATTAATGAGGGTATTTCCCAGGGGCAATGGCTCATCCATGGGTTAAAAGAACGTAGTATGAGAAGGGAAAAAAATATGATAGGGGGAGTCGTCGGGAGCCGGGAGGGGGAAGCCAAGGGTGATCCCGGGTCCCCGACCTCGCCTTCGCTCGGTTCAACATCTCCCAGTTCATTCACTCTTCGACCCGACTCTACACAGCCTTTGTTGTCATTCGGATGAGAAAAAAACTTTAATTTAATCTTATTCGCTTCAATCTCAGATACGCTTTTTTGACATCTGGACTAACAAAACACATTTCACTGCTAAAATCATGAAAGAAACTTCTAAATTATCATATTCAAAAGTGCTCATTTTGTGGTTTTTGTCTCAAAAGTGAAATTAAATTAGTTAAAAATACGATTATGTGATTCAAAAAATGCAAAATTGATGCCTAAAATGAAGGAAAAAGCTTGAAATCAATGGTTCTTACCTTTGCTTTCATTTAGTCAATTTAAAAAGCGAATTTTTATATCATTAACATTCGCTGGTGGTAAAAGTGAGACATTGAGTAAGAGCTTTCGTATTTGAATAGATTAGCATATGTTTACATACCTCCCCTGGTTTTTATATTGTATTTTCTCCCAAACTAAAACACTCACACACCTACGGAAGAAAGTATGTTTAATTTATGAAGCTGAGACATAAGCAATTCATACGCTTTCACACAGCAATTGGGTCACGAATCCAGTTTTTTTTATGAAATTTAAAATTTTTCAACTTTTGATCTCTGTCAATTCAATGGTGACCAGCTGATCTATTTTTTTACATAGTTCGAAGATAGACGGTATATAAAGGAGAGGCCTTAGAAACCTAAAAAAACCAGATTAATTTTTTATTAAGGTGAAAGGTGATAAGTGTGGCGATTTTCAGCGAGACAGAAGATCCGAGAAGAAGCGAGGCAGAAAGTCGAAATTTAAATATTTTCTCACTCGTGTAAAAATGAACCGATTTCAATTCCAAAACGAGAAATAAGCGTAGTACCATCATAAGATTTCCGCATCGATCTTAAAAATTTTTTGGAGCCAAAAATTTTAATTTTGAAAAATTAAAAAAAAAAAAAGCATTTATCAGAACCGGAAAAATTCTGAATCCAACGCCGTTGGAAATTTTGAAATCGGTTGAAAATTGTTGTCCGAAACCTAAAATGGGAGTGGATTTGAATTTTGAAAAATCGCCCATTTTAACTGCTGAAGATATTGTGATACTCTCGAAGAATGGTTTTTGAAGAGTCATTTTCTGGGAAACAAATTTTGTTAAAATAAATTCTGGTTTTAAGGCCTGTTTTTGTGAACGTTCCTTAAAATCTCCTTGAACAAGAGGACACCTTGAACATCCCTTTTCCGTTCCTTAACGTCAGGGGAAAATCAAGGAAAACAGTTCCTGGTGTTATCCCCTCCTTAAGGAACCCCAATCTATCTTTAAAAAACGGAGGGAAATCTCAAGGATTCCTTTTATTAGAATGAACTTCAAGGGAGTTTCATAAATACAAAATAAAGTCAAGGAAGAATTTTCAAGGAAACCTTGATCAAAGGATTCCTTAAGGAGCGTTTATAAATGCGGCCTAAGACTATTAGGTGAAATGTTGAAAATCGTAAAGGGCTCCAGAAAAATCTGGCGAACTTGCAACCATTGATTGATCTATCAAGGGTACCACAATAACAAAGCGCTGGTCCACTTTAGCTGCCTGTATTGCTTCTACACCCACATTTAAAAAATCCTTCATTTTCTCTTTTTATAGCCTTTTATTTTAGATTTGGACGACAAAATTAAGAAATCGTAGTACCTGGGAAAAAATGTTGGAGAATCTATTTCAGAATTATTTTTTTTTAAGGTCTAGACCTCTGAGGTGGCGACCGACGCGGACTCCTACAATAAATACCTTGTCCGCCCTTGAACCCGTCGCGGGAGGCGATCACTTGCTCCACACGCAGAATAAAATCTGACGCGATTCAAGATTCATATCTACCGGAATTTCATGTTTTTCATACTTTCTGCGTTATATTTTTTTAAAAGAATTTTTAATATTTTTTGATTGTCCCTTCGTACGTATAAATTATAATCCAAAACGGTACATATTTAAAAAATCTGGAAAGGCTACATAAATAATAATATATTCAGATTTAAAAAAATTGTTGAAGTATCGACCGTTTGGCGACCTTGACTCTTTTGTCCTTCCCAAATCAAGGGCGCTTGAAATTCGCGACCTTGCTCGCTCTTCGTGGCAAAATTGACATAATAAATCGATCAAAATATTTATTTTAAAAAACCAAAATTTTAAATAAACGTAAAAGTATGCAGTTTACTCGTCCTGACGAGCGATACGGTTTCAGATTTCCGGCGGAAGTACATGCCCTGATATAACGATGGACAAAAAAAACCGAGGGCATCCTGTATTCTTTCAAACCCGATTTCCTGCAGGTTTCTCCGAACTCCGAAAATTTAGTCCGATGAACACAATGCGAGATGAACTTAAAAGATTAATGACCTCAGGAGTCTTCGAACAAAAGGACTATAGGAGGTCGAAAAAAGGTGATATAAATTAGGCCAAAGTACTGATCTGGACGTACCCTCCTTGAAAAATGACCCAGTTGGAACTTCGAGTTTTCCGTTTTGGAGAAGGCGAAATTGGGGTCGTGATATTCCAGACAAAATTCCTCTACCATCATCGATCATGTGGCATTTTGACTCTGTGGGGTCTCTATGGCCCATTTCTTCACAACAAATATTTAAAATTGACTTTTACGATAATAACTGCAATCACAGAAATCAAGAAATTTCATTATAAATATTTTATTTGAGGCTACAAACAATAAAAATAAAAATCATTAAGCCGTAGGAAGTCTAAAGAATTCAAATGACTTAAATAAGGCCATAATGTCAGTACTTGATATAAATTAATAGTCAGAAGAGAGAGAAGAAAAAAAAAGGAGTTTCCGCAAATCCTTGAACTTTCTGTTTTTATGACTTTCCCCTGTATAAATATTTTTTCTCTCTCTCCCTTTACAATGGCCCGAAGGCGGTGGAGAAGTCGCGGACCGTTTATCCGCTATACTTGAACTATATTCTCGATTTGCGATTTTCCTAAAGAAACAACTCTGAATAGAAATTGAGAACTTTTTTTTCTTCTCCAAACATGGTGCCCAGATGAACTCTTTCGCCATATTGCCATTGTCAGGCAGACTCCGGAAAAAGCCCAGAGTTTGACCTCTGACCCACGAAATAATTAATTTTTTAACATGTAAAAAATAATATTTAGGTAAAGTATTCAAACTAAAGGAGAGGAACCCCCTGGGGCGTGTTTACCCTCTGAAATGACGCCTACGCACTGAATTTATTCAAGGGCACGCCCACCAACACTTTTTTTTAGACGAATAAACATATCCTTGAATTTTTTCAACTATTTTTTAAACATTCCAATTTTCTAAAAAGGGATAAAAATTTAAAACAATATGAAATGAAAGAGGGATTGTGAATGGTACTTTTTGACCCGGTGACCCAGATGTCCCTTCCACTCGAAATGTCCATTCTAATTGTTAACAGAATTACTTTTGGATGCTCATTTAAAAAAAAAAAACCAGGCCGGTAGTAAGGACAATAGTGCTCATCCGTCCTACTTAAAAGTTTTAACTTCCAAATTTTTATGGAGCTTCATAACATTTTATTGGTGCGTTTACAACTTTCGATGTTTTAATCGTGAAAGGGAGTCGAGCGGGGCGAATAGCGGATTCTGTCGTGATGTAAGATGCAAGTAACGGTTCGTTAGCGTGGAAGCCGTCCTTGGGAGACCTTGCGCCAACTTGAAAGGTAGGCAGGTCCTTGAGACAATCCCGACAGATCTCATCGGGAGTCTATGCGATCCGGCTACCAGGAAGGAATCTCATGTTTAACTAAATCCAAAGTCGCTTTTTTTCAAGGTGGAATTATTCAAAGAACGAATTTGTCTTTTTTTTTAAACCTTGAGAAGATTCTATTTCGGCCCATCTGGGTAGAATGAAAATAAACCGAGGGATTTAAATCGCTAATTAATCATTTCACACAATTTTTCTAAAAGACGATTTTTCTAATACTCGAACGTTGGTTTTCAGAAAAGGTTCTTGGATTCCCAATGGTCAAAGTGACCAATGGTCTCTCATCAGAACCATCGTTTCATCAGTTCTGGGGCGTTTTCGCAGTTTTTTTTTTTTTTTTGCCCAAAAAAATCATTTTTCAACGGACTTAAGAACTTTTTGGACAAAAAAATCTCCATTTACTTTTTTTTTTCATCGTTTTTGGTAGATTGTTTTTTTTAGGACGGTTTTTTAAGCGTTTAGGAACCCTTTTTTAAAGATTTCCTTGAAAATTCTTCCTTGACGTTATTTTGTATGAATCGAAGCGATTTGTTCCTTAGAATAAAGGAATCCTTGCGATTTCCCTCCGTTTTTTCAAGATAGTTCCTTAAGGAGTCCTCGAAGGAACTCCAAATTTTCCTGATTCTTAAAGCCTTACCATAGTAAAGGAACGGATGTTCAAGGCATCCTTTTGGTTAAGGAAAGGAGAGTTTCAAGGAACTCTTAAAAATACGGGCCTTAGACCCAATATATCCCGATTTAGCCGTTTTTCATGGTTTTTTCGTTGAAGGTTAAAAATCCCAAAAAATGCTTTTTGAGTTTTTCGTCCGAAAAATCCCATTTTTAAAGAATTTTCTTGGCTTTTCCGGCTTTTCTCTGAGTTTTAAATCTTCTATATCGGTAATTTTAGGCTTTTTCGTCAATTTTTTAGTCCATTTATCCCCCCTTTTTCTCGCTTAAGCAGAGAAACTGCGTTTTTTACCCAATTTTTGGGCGTTCTTTCCAGTTTTTCCAAATCATCCTTAAAATTGTACTCTGGGCAATCGCCTTTACCTCTTACCTCACCTTCCCCAAAAATTTAGGGAGAAAAAAATTAATTTTGAGATTTTTGGAGAGTTCTTCAGAAAAATGAGTTTTATCATACATAACATTCTTTTACGTTTAGATGTTCTGACTTCTGAAAAGGAAGCGTCGCGCCGCAAAACTGGGACAAGGCCGGCCAACTGGACTTGGTTACTTGAACTTGACCAGAAATACTTCCTCACCGAAAGAACGGAACGGTTTTAGAGTAAAAAAAAAATTTTTAATTTTATTTGATGCTTTAAGATGACCGAAAACCCCTTTTTACAGTTAATTATGGCACTTAACTTTTTTTTTTCTCAAATTATGTTAAGTTTTGAAGGTGGAACAATCGAAGATCCGGTAAGTCGAACGGATGTTGGGTGGGTGGAGTGTGTGTATTTGGGCCATTCAGAAACCACTCTCTCCCGTTCTCTTTTTCCTTTTTAAAACGGCTCCGAAACGATCTCTATCTACCCAGGGAGAAAATTTTTATCGCGTCTATCACCCTCGATCATCAATCACAATGAAAAATTAAACGAGAATTCATTTTAATTTTTAAACTAGTTAAGAACTTCGTTTGAAAAAGATGTACTTAAAATATTACTGTAGTCCCTTTTTTTAACCCTAAAAAATCAACGGGGAAGAAATGCAATAAAAAAATCTAATTTTTTTTACAAAATGACTTCTTTAGACGATAATTATTGTGATACCCTCACGTCAGGTTTTTTGGGAAGGGTCTTTTTTCTTCATTTTTCGCAAAATTTGAATTCATGTACTTTAAAATCACCTTCCTCAAAGATATAGTTATTGTGATACCCTCCATGTCACGATCTTTGATAAAGGGTCTTCAGACCTTAAAGGAAATTTGTGATCTTTTTTAGTCGTTTTCCTTTGGGCCGGCCGACTGTACCCAGGACTTCTTCCTTTCAGATACAAAAAAATCAATTTTTAACTTCCTTAAAGAAGTTATTGTGATACCCTCCACGTCAGGTTTTGTGGAAGGGTCTTCCAGACCCCGGAGGTCAACGAATATCCCTAAAACTTGACGGTTTTCCTCCCTAAAGAAGACTTCTTAAAAAAAAAATTTTTAATTTGATTTTCAAAAATAATGTAGAATGCGTACTTGTTAGTGGGTGGAAACGTTCCATTTTGAAGAATCTAGAGTTTTCGTAGAGGGGGAAATGTGAAAGAAAGTGAGAGCCTCTAAAGAATTAGAGGTAAGTGGGTCAGGGTCGAAACCATTTCTCCGCAGTCACCAACATCTCCTGGCCTACCGTCAATCTTATGAAAAATCATCTTCCCACCCCAAGAAAAAGGAAAAAAAACGTTATTTTTAGGTACCTAAACTCCAAAGGATCCCTCGAAAAATGGCCCAGAGGATGAAAAAAAAATGTACGAAAGATTAGATAAAAATCCGACCCACTTTGCTCATAGTTTTGGGTCTAAGTTTACAAACTTCAAGACGTTATCGTATTTTTAGAAGATAAAACTTAAGAATTCGTAAAGGTTTTCCCTCCTGAAGATGACAACAAATAATTTTAGTACAAAAAAAATCCATATTTCTTAGAAAAAAAAAAAAGTTCTTAATTTTTTGGTCTAACCGATTTTAATTAATTATTTTTATTTGATTAATTTATTTTTCTAATTTGTATGGAGACAGTTTTGTAAGTGGGACTTGGTTAAATATGATTTAGGGTCAATGCCAGTGAAAGTAAGACTCTGAGAGAAAGAAAACGCTTTTTTTTAGTCCTCCCGACGAGATGTAAAAGAAGGGAGAGGATTCAAAACGGTTTCAATGCTTTTGGGGTCAAGCGAGGGTGTAAGGCCAAACTTTCACTTGAGCTTTTTTTTCTTCTTTTTCTTTCTCCCATTCGAGCTTAAATCGCCACCTAATTTATTTTTCGAAATTTCACTTCTGTATTTATCGAAGGGTTTTTTCGGTAAAGGTTTTGGAAAGTTTTAAAAGGATACAATATTATATAAGGATTAAAAAGTACTAATTCCTTAAGGAACTCTTTTCTCAAGGTTCCCTTAAAAATCCTTCCTTGACGTTATTTTGTATTTATGGAGTGATCTGGTCCTTCGAATAAAAAGGAACCTTCCGATTTCCCTCCATTTTTTCAAGGTAGATATTGAGTTACCTTAAGGAATCCTTGAACGGAGGGCTCTCTTTGGCTGAACACATTCCTTGATTTTTTCAAAACCTTAAAAAAGATTTTGGTCTAAGGGTCAGAAGACCCTCTCGAAATCTGTTCATAAAGGGTAATACAATAACTTCTCTTTTAAGCAGCCGAATCCCTGTGATCTCTCCAAACACATCAAAGATTTTGACCTTTAAGGGTTTACTGTTGATATTTTTAACATAAAAACCACTGGACAAATAACAAGAAGTAGGTAGAAAAAGTCGTTTGTGGAGGCGGTCGTCCATTTGGGTGAAAACTTGCAGTGAAATTCGCGGAGAAAGTGAAAGTCTTTTGACTCAAAACCACCACTGACACAGTTAAACACGTGTTTTCGGTCCCGATCCGAAAATAACACGTGGATTTTTGTATTGATCAACAGATTTTTATTGTGCCAATTTAAATCGGAGGCATCACGTTTTATGTTATGAAATCTCCGCAAAGATGCTACTGTTTTCAAAGCTCCTCTTGGTGACGTGAACAGTGAATATTGGACCAAAAGTTTGGTTTTTTCCATTTATAAAACCCGGATACCAAAATTTCCATAACTTTTTGGAAAGTTGAATATCATCTTTATAAAAATGAAAAAACTATTCTAATATTTTTAAAAACTATCATAGTTCCATGACGTAACAATTTGGACGTCGTAAATCAATGGGATTTTGTGTCAAACTTTCACTTTCTCTGTCCTAAGACTTGGAATTTAATTTCTTCATTAAAGCCCAAAAAAGTCACATAAAAGAGAGGGAGAAAAAAAAAAGTTATTTTAACTTTTACTTTACATAAAAACCTCCTTTATTGGTTTCTACCTTTCTATAAGCTTTCGTTTTCACTTTTACTTCATTATTTTTTTTAAATACCTAATAATTTATCAAAGTCCACTTTTTTTTCTTCTTCTTTGAGAAAGTGTATTTTAAGAAAATATCCGATATTGTAACCTATTTTTTTCGGCTTTCTTACTTTCCGTTTGTCGCCGAAAAATGTAGGTCGGGCCTTTTTGACCTTTAAAATTTTTTGAGGGAACCGCCCTCTATAAAGTAATAAAAAAACGGTTGTAAGTACCGAAAAAGGCTTTACGATGTGCCGAAACGTTCTCAATTTTACTGCTTTAACTACTTGCACTTTCTGACCTACTTTTCATTAAGAAATACAGCCCAAAAGGGGGTAAAATATGGGGTAAAAGGTTTTTTTTTTTAATATTTTTTTTAAATTGTTTAAAAGGGCGTAGCTGCCAAAATTTCTATTAAATTTTGAAAAAAAATTGGGCAAATTTAGGCCATAGCGCGTGAAACAAAATTTTTAATTTTAGAATTCCGCTTTTTTTTTCTTCTAATTCTGAACAAGTTTTCAAGATAACTACAAAACGAAGATTCTTTAAAAATTTGGTAAATTGGAAGAAATTTGTGTCCGTTAAGCCGTCCAGGAAACTGGAAACGGACGGCCGGCACCACAGACGACCTCATCAAAAATTAGTTTTTCTCGGGGGTCTGGAAGACCCTTTCAATGCA
The DNA here is from genome assembly GCA_014119065.1 of Orius insidiosus. Taxonomy (NCBI): domain Eukaryota; kingdom Metazoa; phylum Arthropoda; class Insecta; order Hemiptera; family Anthocoridae; genus Orius; species Orius insidiosus. The sequence continues at coordinate 54,175 of JACGAQ010000973.1, forward strand.
GGGTGTCACAAAAATTCTCTTTGAGGAATTAAAATCTTTGGTTCAACCACCAGGGATCGTAGGATTTTTTTCTCAAATACACACCTTAAAATTTTTTTTCTAAGATCAAAACGAACTTTTTAAAAATTTTTTAGGGCATCCTGATCAACCCAAACTGAAAGTGAACACGATGGACCTCAAAAACCCGAATTTGCTGTAGAAAATGAAATTGTGGAGAAAGAATCTAGACGAAGGTGGAAGTAGGCTGAATGAAAGTGAACTCGTCGCTAGAAAAGTGAAAGTAGAATACGAGAACAATACCCGTTACGTCCTTTTCTTTTTTTAAATTTTTTCTTTTCATTTATTTTTTTTGCTACGATTGTCGTTTGAATTTCATCATTTTTAATTATTCAAGGTCAAGAATGAACGTAATGGGTTTTCCTGTTTATGTTTTTCCATACATTCTTTTATGTAATTATCAAATTTTGAATATTTTTGACGCCATTTAGGGAAATTTATGGTTTTTTATATTTTCTTTAGGGATTCATTTTCGTTTTTCCTTGAGACGAATTTGACTCACGTCCTTGGGAGATAAATTCAAGGATAGATACGGATTCTGGGAAGTCGCCCGAAGTTCAACTCTGCGGAAAAAGGCAGTCTTGCAAAAGAGAAATTGCAAACGGGATTTTTTTTTAAGTTAGGACGCCCCAGTCCTTGTAAACAGGATAAAATTGACCTTCATTTCAATTTATTTTTCTATTTTTTTTTATTGTAGACTTGAATTATGTAACGGAATTCAGGAAGTTTGTATGCAATTGAAAATAATACACAATTAAGAGCATTTAGGATCAGATACAATAGGAACAGGTTACCTCTCATGCGAAACCGTCCTTGAAATTTGACATTTTGTCGTAATTTTATTAAAAATAGACCTATGACGTGAGTCCCTTTCCATTTTATACGAAGTTCAAGCTCGTTAGGCGGGGGTTGGAGAAAAAAAAATCAATCACCACCATTAACGGAGCAAGGTTAAATAATCACGTGAAAATTTAGCACGTGGTTTATTAATAAAATAAATTGCCCTTGACCGGTGACATTGAATCTTCTCTCCCTACTCCCCGAACAAATAAGTTAATACCGTATAAATACGTACAAAGAGCGACAAGGTCAATTGATAAACAACTTTTTATTAGGGAAAAATTGTTGAAAATGAAGTTTCACAATGGTAAATAAAAAAAAAGCTAATTTTTTAATTTATATACGAGATGACGTTTCTAATTAATTCTAACAACAAGGTAGAGAAGAGACTTTCTTATTTCGAAGAAACCTTAATTTTTTAGCTAATGTGGAAAGAAATTAAACTTTAAAGGAGGTTAAATGGAGACTGGATTTTCGCTTTTATTTTTGGGTTAAATACGTCTTTTTGAAAAACAATTTAAATATTAATGAGACAGAAAAACTTGTTGAAGAGCTTCCAACGAAAACTTCGTTAAAGAGAATTAACAATATAGGAGGGGAATGTATATGGGAAGGGAAGTAAAGGAGATGGAAGTATAACGGAGGGGGAAGTATATGGGAGAGGGGAAGTATAACGAGGGGAAGGTATAAAGGGGGGAAGTATATGAAAAAAGTTTGATAAACAACTTTTTATTAGGGAAAAATTGTTGAAAATGAAGTTTCACAATGGTAAATAAAAAAAAAAGCTAATTTTTTAATTTATATACGAGATGACGTTTCTAATTAATTCTAACAAACAAGGTAGAGAAGACTTTCTTATTTCGAAGAAACCTTAATTTTTTAGCTAATGTGGAAAGAAATTAAACTTTAAAGGAGGTTAAATGGAGACTGGATTTTCGCTTTTATTTTTGGGTTAAATACGTCTTTTTGAAAACAATTTAAATATTAATGAGACAGAAAAAGTACTTGTTTGAGCTTCCAACGAAAACTTCGTTAAAGAATTAACAATATAGGAGGAAGTATATGGGAAGAGAAGTAATAGAGATGGAAGTATAACGGAGGGGAAGTATATGGGAGGGGAAGTATAACAGAGGGGAGTAACGAGGGGGAAGTATAATGGAACGAAATATAACGAAGGGGAAGTATAATGACGAAAGTATAACGAAGGGAAACTATAAAGGAGGGGAAGAATATGGAAGGGGAAGTTTTTTCGAAAAATTTTCCTTGTTTTTTTTGAAATTTTCCGAGTTTTTTTCGAAAAATTTTCCGGGTTTTCCTTCATTTCCTTTTTTTTCGAAAAAATTTTCTAGTTTTTTTTTTCCAGAAATTTTCCGGATTTCCTTTTTTTTTTTGCTTTTTTTTTTGAAAAATTTTCCGAGTTTTTTTCAAAAATTTTTAAGTTTTTTTTTTCGAAAGATTTTTTAAGTTTTTTTTTTGAAAATTTTTTAAGTTTCAAGGTAGAAAATGGCCTCTTTGGCCTAGGGATGTGCCTCTCGTAATGGTAGAAGTATGAAATTCTCCCTACTCAAAAAATAAAAAATAAAATAAAAAAAGGGCAATTTTTTTGCACCAAAAATTCTTTGAAAATATAAGGATAATTTGGTGAAAATCGGACAACGCAACGGTTCGGCCGCAGCGAATTTTTTAAAATTTCAAACAGACATATCTCCGCCATTTTTCGAAATTCAAAATCGCCCTCGTTACATTCACCGGCTAAAGAAATTTGTGTGAAAATCAATCGAAACTGTGTTCCGGAAAAAAATGCTACAGCCGGCCGAACCACGGACAAGTTGAGATCGTAAAGATCAATATTCGATTTGACCCTCCGGGGTCTGGAAGTTCCCCAAAAACCCGACGTGGAGGTATCACAAAACTTCTGAACTTTGAAATTTAAAATGATGGGCTCCATCGGAATATTATTTTTTCTGAGCATTTTACGTTCATAAGTAGGTATAGGAAAATCTAAAAAATGATGTTTTTATTATACCAATAATGGGGAAAAAATTACTTTGATCTCACAGTATACGAATCGTTTCGGCTTAAAAAGCCTCTTCAGGTGAGCTCTTTATCGCAATCATGTTGGTCTAATTGGGACTTTCCCGCAAAACGTTTTTTATCTTATTTATTAATTTTCATTATTATTCATATCGTTTTAATTTTTTCGATTATGGTATTGAATTATAAAATAGATGCGCTAAAATTGACGGTTTTTTGAAGGAGTTTTCTAATGAAATATTGACTAGGGACCTGTTGCCCTTGAAGTCCGATTATGTTAATCGTCTTTTTGACATTGGATGTAAAAGGGTTGAAGGTGATCGAACCGTTTTCAGCCCCTACTTTTTCACTATTTCTACGCTTCATTTTCTCAACCCCATAGGATTTTTAAAAGTTAAAATTGAATTTTCGAAAAAACTATTTTTGCGAGAAAAAGGCAGAAGGGCCTCAGTCTTCGCTTAAATCTCGATACACACCAAACCTCCTAGCGTGAGTTAAACAGTTTTGACCCCTAACCCACGAGGGAATCAATTTCAAATTGATCCTATGAGCTGATAAGTACAAATGGGTGCCTCCATCCCTACTACTTCTAGTAGACCTTTTATTTAAGTATTAATTTATTTCAATTATCTTCGGAGACGACAAAAAATTCAATGTCACATCTCCTTTTGTATTTAAAAACGTATTGAATATTGAAAAAAGAACTCTTATTTGAAGTTTCATCATCGAGGTTTATCTTCCTTTTTGAGAGATATTCAAACAAGAAGAAACAGCCTCAATATGGCGATATCGGAGTAAAGAAAACTTGTAAACTGGGAATACCATCTATGACCATTTAATTACTCAGCGATCAAACTGTCCTTGAAAAGATCTACGACTATTTTCTTTTAAAACAAATGGTTTCGCTTGTCTATGTAATCCGTTGCCATCTACAGTTTAATCGGACTTACGCAATCTGGATGAAATAAAATGAAGAAAATCGTCCCGGAAGCGACCCGGAGGGCTAATCGACCTAATTTTTTTTTCTTCTTTTTTTTCTGTCTCAATAAATAATGAAACTACGATTTATGCAACTGCAAGTATTTGCGGGCAACTCCATTTTTCTTATAGCTTTGACGCAGTTTTTACTAATTTTCTCCAATGAGGAAAACTCTCAAAAGGTTTTCATCTTCCACAAAAAGACGGTCTTGAAATAGCCAGTTTCTTGTCCAAAAAACCAAGAAAAAGCGAAAAATCTGATGAAAGGAGATTTTGCGAAGGAAAAACTGCCCCGAAAATCCATTAAATTGACGAATTCTTTGATGAAAACCCAAAAAGGGTGTTTTTTGGTTATGATAAAACCACGGTAGAAAAAAACGGTTGTAAGTACCGAAAAAGGCTTTACGATGTGCCGAAACGTTCACATTTTTATTGCTTTAACTACTTGCACTTTCTGACCTACTTTTCAATAAGAAATACAACCCAAAAAGGGGGTAACAATATGGGTAAAAGGTTTTTTTTTAAAAAATATTTTCTGATAAAGGATATTTTTGAAGGAAAACTTCCCCAAAATCCATCATTGACGAATTCTTTGATGAAAACCCAAAAAGGGTGTTTTTGGTTATGTAAACCACGGTTAGAAGTTTCGGAATTTGCAACACAAATTTGCGTTTTTAGTCCAGGTTTTAGTGTTTTAAAAATCTTAAGTTGCGTTTCTGGCCAAGATTTTGGTCATTACAAAGCTGAAAACTTCATTTTTCATAGTTCTTAACTTGAATTAAAATTTTTTAACTATCGCAGAAGGTTTTATTGTAATACCCTTGGGCAGTTTTAAAAATGTGCTTCTACCCCAAGGAGTTAAAATAACCACAAGCAAACATTTTTGTGCTGCAGATTTACTTTTTACAAAAAAAAAAAAAGACTTTTTGCTCCATTTATTCAGTCAAGTGAAGAGTTGATAATTGAAACGTATTATATAAAAAAACTAATTAGCATTAGCTTCCATCACCCAGTGAACGAAATGCGGAAAAGAACAAGGACGTGGACAGTAGGAAAGATCAAAGAAGATACTAAAGTTCAAGGAAGGATCTTCTTTTTTGCCACTACAATACAGGAGAAATAAATTATCATGTCCTTATTTTATTTAAACAGATATTCACCTTTAACGCTTTTACGATTGTTTATAAAGGTTAGCTAATTATTTAAAAAAATTATTCGCGATTTTTCCCGTTAGCGGCGAAGGTTTTAGTCGGAAATCCCAGTGATGCCAACTCGGAGGAGTTCAGATATGGATCAAGTAGGTCTTCCGAGGGGTCTGACTAAAGGAATTTTTCCAGGAAAAGATTTGTCGGAGACTTAAAGGTCGTTGAACCCGTTTTGGGATCGTCAGACCTGATGACGTCACGAGGAGAGAGAAGGAAAACAAGACTTCCGTCACTCTTTCGAAAAAGAGAACGGGACTCTATGACGTTACTTGGAAGTCGTTTTCTCGGCTGATCCATCCCCGCCCGGGCTATTTCCCAACGGGTTTGTTGAACCTTCTCCATGACCTACGACTACTACCTATAAACAAGGAAAAATTGGGGAAATAAAAACTTTTAAACGTTTAATCATGGGGGTAAATAGGATGAAAAGGATGGTGGAATCTAGTTGCTAAGGTAACGTCCCTGACCTATCCAGGTGCACAAAGCGATCTCAGATACCCTCAAGGGGGAAAATATCAAACCATGAAACACCCTCTTTCCACACACCTAAAAAAAATATGAATATGAATTCCATAAAATTTTTATTGAATTTTTTAAAATGAAAGCACCAGACTTCCGAAATATATAGGATTTGACAGAAATATTTGATATAGAAGTGGGATTAGGCAGCATCATTCCATATCAGAAGAGGATTAGACAGAAATTAGTCGATATCAGAAGTAGGATTAGGCAGAACTATTTGATATCAGAAGTGGGATTAGGCAGTCATTCCATATCAAAGAGGGATTAGACAGAAATTAGTCGATATCAGAAGTAGGATTAGGCAGAAACTATTTGATATCAGAAGTGGGATTAGCAGCAGTCATTCCATATCAGAAGGGATTAGACAGAAATTAGTCGATATCAGAAGTAGGATTGGCAGAAACTATTTGATATCAGAAGTGGTAATAGAGAGAAATTATTGATATTAATTAATTATTAACAAAACAGAAATTCCAAAATTCAAACTGTTTGGACCTTTCAAATGAAAAAACCCGCTAAAATTTATGTGTTAGACAGCGGTTTTCAAGATATTTGAAGATACCAGTCAAAAATATAAAAAAACAAAACTTTTTTTTTGGACGACTCGTAGCTCAAAATCCGTTCACTTTTGCAATATTATGTACTATAACTTTTTGTTTAAATTTTAATTTATATTATTTTGTTACTTAACATTTTATGCGCTAAACCTCATAGTTTTCGAGATATTTGATAAAAAGTAATAAAAACCGGTTTTTGACACCCTTCTTCGGTGTGACTTTTCACCACTCAAAATGAGCACCAAAATATTTTGGTGAAAAAAACCTTCATGGAGTGAAAGGTCTCTAATTTTGCACCAAAATTTTTTTTGAGTGTCTAGGGGAATTTGAGAAGCCATTGACCAGGGCGCCAGATTAGTAGGTTAGACTGAGGGACCAGTACAAAGGGGAGAACCAGTTTGGCCGCTGGCGCTTTTAAAAACTAAATCTACTAAAAGTACAGGACTTTAAACAAAAAAAACAAAAATGGAGGGCTAAAACTTTGTTTTTCAAATTTACAGGCTTGTGGACTCCATTTCTACCTTTTTATCGAATGCACAAAAACAACTACGGCCCATATTTTGACTGGCATCAATTAAGCCGGAAAAAAGGAAGTACAAAAACTTATTTCCATCTCTCCGAGTTCAAAGACCCCTTGGCATAGTTGATTTTTTTGAGAATCTTTGACGTAACCGTGTCTGACTCACGCTTCCGTGTATGGCAAAACGACGCGGCGGGGGTTTCGCTCCAGTTTCCGGCCTTATCCCCGGAAGGATTTCTTTTTTATTCTTTTCACAATCGTCTATTTCGTGCCTTTTCGATATAAATCGTGACCGTGATATTCATAGAATATTCCAATAATAAATACTGATACTACTAACTCTTTCATTTTGCATAAAACTATCTATTTCTAGCGAATTTCTATAGAATTTTCAAGAAAAAAAAGGATTTAAATTTTTTTGTGATTTATGGTCATTTGTTTCCTCATTTTTTTCCTTCTTTTATGGAATCATTAAAGCAATAGGATAATTAAAACTTGAAAATCCAAGGGTAAGTAAAAGTAAAGGTGGAAAAAATACGGTAGTTTTCATATTTTCTTCCTACTTAACTCTTTTATTAGATGTTCAAGCCAATTTCTAAGATCAAGAAGGCAGTAAAGAAATATTTAAAGGTTTTTTGGACCAAGTTTCAAGAAACAACAAATTGCGAAAGGGAAGAAATAACGTATTTTTACGCTTCAAACCCACGGAAAAGCCCTACGTTCTAACAAGACACGTACCAGGTAAGAAGTCTTTGAAAACTTTTGTGCGTTATAAATTAAAGCGTCGTTCTTGAAAAAAGGTGGGGCGAGGGACAATACGAGTAAAATAACAGTACCCGTGGTACAAGAGGTAGCTAATCACATGGTCTAATGAGAAGGTCACCGACCTTTTACTAAAAAAAATGTTTTTAAATTTTTTTTTCGAAAAAGTATAACTTATGACAATTTAGTTATCTTTATTTAACCATTAAACGGTCGTTGAACTCGGCGAATGTGAGAGAGATCTTGGAAAATTTGGGAGAAGAAAAAAGTGTCATTGCCCTTCTTTTTACGACTTTTTTTTGTTTTCACGAGATAAATCACGAGGATACTTGACTGGGAGCATTTTAAAGCTTCCGTTCTGACTACACCTTGTATAAAAAGGTGTCCTCCAAAGCGGTGTCACCAATTGAAATGATAATCACCAAGGTCTCATGGTCAGCAATTGAAGGGTGAATTAATATACCTTAAAGAATATAAAACGTAGATATTATTTTCGCCTAACCTCACTTAAAATTAAACGACCATTTTTCCCTAATAAAAGAAAGAAAAACAGCAAAAAGATGCTTTTCGGCCGAAAATTTCGAGAAACTTCATAAGACCGAGACAAAAGGGTTTTTCTTGGGCGAGAATTTGAAGGGAAGGACAAAAAATTTGGTAAAATGAGGGGTTGAGGGCCAGAAAACCAAGAAGAAGTTTGAAAGAAGGTTTTAAAGGTTGAAGAAAAACGTCTGAAAAGGAGAAAAAAAAACGGACATTCTTGAAAAATGGGATTTTTATGACCAGGATCAAGAAAACGGATTTGTAGAGTGGGTTTATATCAGGTAATCTCATAAACAGCAGAAAAGCTCAAGAAACATATTTAAAATGTTAAAAAGGGCAGAAAAAAACAGCGATTTTGACCAGAGTTTGAGAAAAGCACCGAAAAATCAATGAAAAAAAGTATTTTTGTTTCTTTTTCCCCTTTTCCTTTTTTTTTTTTTTTTTTTTAAATTTCTTAAATTGGCCGAAAATGGTTTCTCATGGCCAAAAAATAGAGAAAAACGACAAAAAAGTACTAGTTGGAAGAGCTTCCAGTTTTAATGAGGGGAAGTATAAGGAGGGGAAGTATAAGGGAGAAGTTTAAGCAGTCTTTTAACTCTTTATGTCTTTTAAATTTTCAAGTTTAAGGAGGAGTTTTTTTTTTCAATTTTTTTTTTCTTTTTTTCGAAATGTCGAAAAATTTAGGGAAAAGATTTAAAAATATAGTAAAATGAGGTTTTCTGGGACAGACAACCGAGAAAACGTTCATTATAATAGGTTTTTTTGTGCTAAAACGTCAAAAAAATTGATTTATTGAAAAAAAGGTTGTTTTTCAAACAAAAAATCGAGGAAAACCTTAAAATGAATCTATTTTGTCCAGATTCAAAATTTAATCATTTGAACTAAATTTCCTATTTTATGGCACCACTTTAATTCCAGCTATCGAGTTAAATCGAACGACGAGAAAACGCATTATGCAAATAATTACGAAAGGCAGGAAAGTGAATATAAACTTAATTAATGTAAATAGGTAAACTATGCCTTAGCTATAGTAAACTGTAAAGTTCAATTAGGTTAATATCCTTCCGAAGGGCACTTCGAAAACATTTACACCGACACTCTTTTCTTTTATAACCAATAAAATAATTTTTAAACATCATTCATTCTGAAAAGGTCCTATCACGATTTTCATGTTAAGAATAAAATTGAACATGGATAATTAAAAGAAGAAAAATTTGTTGAGGTGGTGGCTGTTGATAATCACAATGGTGGTTTCTGAGCTTGCAGCCAGGTTTAAGTGAGTGAACAAACTTAGTTAGACATCAATTTATTCAAGCCGACGCGTTTCGAAACGCGTCGGCTTGAATAAAATTGATGTCTAACTAAGTTTGTTCACTCACTTAAACCTGGCTGCAAGCTCAGAAACCACCATTGAAAAGAATTTGTGTTTGATCGATTTTGTTGTTTTAACGTGGGTCCTTGAAGATGTTCAAGGTGAAGACCAATAATTATAAATAATTGACAGAACTTTATATTCTTAAATAATTTATTTAAAAAATATTTATTAACAATTAGATATACCAGAGGACATAATGGGACTCATATTCGTTGTACCAAGGTTAAGAATCAAGGTTGAACATAAATTAAAGACGAGAGACCCCTCCTATGCGAAGAAAAAAATAAAAGAAGAGAAAAAAAATGGTGTTTAGAGGCCGGACGGACAAAATGGAAAAAAAACTGAGACAAAAGGATGACCTGCGACTCAATTCAAGGTCTCTGAATTATAATAAGTTCGAGGATATCCAACACGTTTGAAACAAAATTTAGTCCACACCGAATAATTAACGAATCCCCGTTAAAAAACTGGGCTTATGTGGCAGTGAAATTCCGCCTTGGAATTTTTCAAAGGTCGGCTTACTCAACTGAATAAATACTAAGGAAGCTCTAATTTGTCATTGATCTGAATTCTTTTTTTAGGAGGAGTTTAATTAAACGGTTCTTTTGAAAAAAATTTTAAAACGTGAAAATGGCACTGACTGGATCGTATGTGGATCCAAGTTCCGTTTTTGTTGAGGACGTTACCTCAGGTAAAATTGGTACCAAGCCAAGGGCGCTTCCCTTTCAAAATATGTTCCTCAAAAAACTACTAAGATTCAGGAAGTTTCAAAATTGGATTTTTTTTTAATTTTTTAAAAATAATTTTAATTTTATAATTTGGCGAATTGCCTAACTAGTTTACGGGATTCGTCCTCGTCTTGCAGTAAACATATTGGGCAAGACAGAAATTTGAACTGTGTTCAACTATATATTTAATTTTCAAATTGTCCCCACAAATAAATATTTCACAATTTTTCAAACAAAAAATTAGTGCGGAAAAAATTCAATGTCAAGGACGGGTTGTGTAACAATACTGATAAAAAGGAAGGTCTACGATGATATAAATTAATTTTTTATCAAATTTGAGATTTAACTTCCTAAAAGTTATTAAATTTAAACCAGGGTTTTAGGTAGATTTCTTTTCTTCAAAAATCTACCTATTGTAATGTACCAAGTAGTCGCAGATTCAAAAAATTTTCTATACGTTTTTCGTTCATACCTCCTGGACCCCAAAACCATCCTCAGTTGAAAAGTTTATATATATATATATATATATATATCAACGAAATTGTGCATACCTCCTCCGGCTGCAATACCTCCTCCGGAGGAACTATGCCCCTTCGAAACTTATACTCTAAAATCGCTCAAAGTTGAAAACGACGAAATCCGAACACTCTTCGAAGTCTAAACATTCTAAAACCCTTCGGGTTCCCGCCAGTTTCACCTTAGCAACATCCGAGCCGGTTCACCCCTTGCCGTCGTACCCCGCTTCTTTCCCACCACTCCCTTAGGAGACCGCGTTCACACTCCTCTCCGCCCGCCCTTCTTTCACCTCCTCACCACCCTAGACCGAATAATTATTATTTCGCCGCGCGACCTAATTTGCATATCATCCGCGTAACTTTAATTTCTCTAATTCTTATAGAAACCCAGTAAATGACATATCATTTTTTACGTTTTTTTATGGCGGAGACAATGGTCACACTCAAATTTCAATTAGACGCGATTATTATTTGGGGGAAGGTTGGGGGGGGGGAGGGGGGTGTAAAAATTAAAAAACGGCAAAATCAATAAAAAAATAATTTAGGAAAATTGAACTCAAGGAATTTTCGTAATTCGAAAAAATGGCGGAGTTACGACTGTCTGAAGTAATAATAAATGCGCTGCGGCCGTACCTTTGATCCAATCTTCACCAAATTTTCATTGGATCTCCTCTTAGTAGCTAGCGTTCGCCAAGTCAAAAATTTTTCGGCCAATACGGGCGGCTTTCCCCACGTTGCGCTGGCATTATGAAGCCCTCTGAGAGCCCCTACGTGTTGCATACCTAATTTCAGCAAATTTATTCACGATTTCGTTATTGTTGATATTTTTAGCAAAATTTTGGTCAAAACGTTTCGTGGGAGAGGGGTTAGGGGGGGAGGAGGGGGTACCAAAATTGATCTTGGATTGAACTTTATTGGTAAAACAGTAGGAAACATTGCTTAATTAATCAATTAATCAATTAAAAGTTAAAGAATTCAAAAAATTATGTCCAAGTGTTGAAAGTGCCCCTTGCATGTACAACTCGTCAGTCGCCTTGCAGTGAGATTTTAAAAAAGGTTTAAATATTCAAAAAACCGTCTTATTACGACTTTTCTTCGCTTGATTTTGCTCTTAACGGTCTTTTTTTAATGTTTTAGAGCCAAATCATCCTTAAAAATCTAATGAAGACGCCTTTTAACTTCAAAAACTAAAAATATCGCCCGCACTAGTTTGAATCTTCCCGCGCCAAATGGGAGGGATTACTTGATTAACTTCAATTAATGAATAGCATCAATCAATTTCTAATTATTCTATTTCTTTAGTTAACCTTATAAAATGAATCCGTGTGAAATTTCGTGGCAAAATATGCTGTTATTCCTCCGTGCGAAAAAGAAAAAACAAATGGCCGGCGTGCTATTTTTGCTTTCGTACGCCGGAGATACTGAATATTTCGTCTCGAAATTTCACAAGGATTCATTTTACACGTTAAACTAAAGAAATAGAATAATTAGAAATTAATTGAAGGTGTTAAATTTTATGATGATCAAGTCTTCTTTGCGCCGAATTCAAACTGGCGCGCCCGATATTTTAAGTTTATGAAGCTAAATTGAGCTTTCCATTAATTTTTTAAATATTTTTAGGCTTAATAACGTTCCTAAAGACCTAAAAACACCAATCAATACGATCAGACGTCTTAAAAAGCCGTTTTTTTAATTTATCAGATTTTTCCCAAATTAAGTTGTGTAGGGGAGTGCGAAGTTGTACAGCAACGGGTGGGTTTTACTTTTCGACAAAGTAATTTTTAAAAAATTCCGAATTCTGGTAAAAAAATACCAAACTGCTCGTATTTGTTATTTTTTCCTGGTTTTAGACACTTTTCAATGACTTGAGTCATAAAAAATCAAAGGAAAGCGTATCTAAGCTTCAAAAACTAAAATTATAGTTCGCGCCAGTTTGAATTTCAGCGCAAAGAATACTTGATCGTCATAAAATTTAACACCTTCAATTAATTTCTAATTATTCTATTTCTTTAGTTTAACGTGTAAAATGAATCCTTGTGAAATTTCGAGACGAAATATTCAGTATCTCCGGCGTACGAAAGCAAAAATAGCACGCCGGCCATTTGTTTTTTCTTTTTCGCACGGAGGAATAACAGCATATTTTGCCACGAAATTTCACACGGATTCATTTTATAAGGTTAACTAAAGAAATAGAATAATTAGAAATTGATTGATGCTATTCATTAATTGAAGTTAATCAAGTAATCCCTCCCATTTGGCGCGGGAAGATTCAAACTAGTGCGGGCGATATTTTTAGTTTTTGAAGTTAAAAGGCGTCTTCATTAGATTTTTAAGGATGATTTGGCTCTAAAACATTAAAAAAGACCGTTAAGAGCAAAATCAAGCGAAGAAAAGTCGTAATAAGACGGTTTTTTGAATATTTAAACCTTTTTTAAAATCTCACTGCAAGGCGACTGACGAGTTGTACATGCAAGGGGCACTTTCAACTCTTGGACATAATTTTTTGAATTCTTTAACTTTTAATTGATTAATTGATTAATTAAGCAATGTTTCCTACTGTTTTACCAATAAAGTTCTAAGGTGAGAGGTAATCAAAAGATCAAGATCAATTTTGGTACCCCCTCCTCCCCCCTAACCCCTCTCCCACGAAAACGTTTTGACCAAAATTTATGCTAAAAATATCAACAATAACGAAATCGTGAATAAATATGCTGAAATTAGGTATGCAACACGTAGGGGCTCTCAGAGGGCTTCATAATGCCAGAGCAACGTGGGGAAAGCCGCCCGTATTGGCCGAAAAATTTTTGACTTGGCGAACGCTAGCTACTAAGAGGAGATCCAATGAAAATTTGGTGAAGATTGGATCAAAGGTACGGCCGCAGCGCATTTATTATTACTTCAGACAGTCGTAACTCCGCCATTTTTTCGAATTACGAAAATTCCTTGAGTTCAATTTTCCTAAATTATTTTTTTATTGATTTTGCCGTTTTTTAATTTTTACACCCCCCCTCCCCCCAACCATCCCCCCAAATAATAATCGCGTCTAATTGAAATTTGAGTGTGACCATTGTCTCCGCCTTAAAAAAACTAAAAAATGATGTGTCATATGACGGGGTTTTCGATAATAATCAAAATTTCGAAAATGATATGCAAATAATAAGTTGATTAGGGTGGGCGCAGGGGGAGGTAGGAGTTAATGAATGCGCCTTCCGAGTATTGTTGAAGGGAAGGGGTGGTAGCCCGGACCCTCAAAACGGTTGGTAACAGAGGCGAAGGGAAGATAGACGAGGGGGGAAGGGGACAGGGAGCACGAAGATCGTCAAGGTCGAGTCGAAAAATTTTAGACGGTTTTAGAGAGTTGATGATGATGACGTTACCCGGAGGAGGTAGGTCTAGTTCCTCCGGAGGAAGTATATACAATTGCCCCTTACGGAGTCACGGAGTAGGCTAGACCCGCAACACGGAGGAACTATGTACAATTTCAAAGTTAAATCCTGTGCATACCTCCTCCGCATAGCTCCTCCGGCAACCGGAGGAAGTATGTACAATTTTCAACCCAAATGGAGGAGGTATGTACATGCCCACGATACTATATATATTAGCACGATAACTGGAGCAATTTTAATGTGAGGGTGACGATATCCGGTATTTAGAGCTTTTATCTCAATAGCTCGGACGAGTTCGTTAATGGCTGAAATCGGACCAGCGATTCACCTACTTTACTTAGGGCTTAAAAGACAAAATTGGCATTTTCTATTGAAATCCTAGTCCTTTTGCAAAAAAAAACTTTAAGACCTCTGCGAGGGCGTGTAAAAAATTAATTAAAGCAGGTTTGGACGAGCCAGGCGCAAAATATTGAACTAGCTAAACTTTAAAAAAAATTTGAATTTATACCGGGAAATTATTAATATTTTATTAATAAAATTATCAGATGTTTTTCTAGGGGCTCAGTGGCGCAATTTTTCTTATATCATCATTTTTAACATAATTATATATTTTGTGTTTATACATATTAATTTTAATCATGAAAAGAAATCTACCTTTTAGTCCCTGCTACCGCAGGGTCATTATTTTAATGTGACTTTAATACTTTTTGAGAAATAAATTATTTAAGTAAGGCCCGTATTTATAAAAGTTCGCTAAGGTACGCTTTTCTCAAGGTATCCTTGAAAATCCTTCCTTGACGTTATTATGACTCTCCCTTGAAGTATTCCCCAATTTTTTAATATACATATTTGACCATTTTAATGTGGTTTTCAACAGATTTTTTTTTCTGAATTTTTCGTCCTAAAAATCCAATTTTCTTGCCTTTTCCTCAGTTTTTCATATGTGAAACCTGCAGTATTTTTCGCTTTACCGGCAGTTTTTTAGTCCAATATTCCCCTTTTTTTCACGCTGTTTTGCCCAGAGAAACTCCGTTTTTTACCCGATTTCTGGGGTTCTTTCCAGTATTTTTCCGAAGAAATATCGAATTTTGCTTGTTTTTTTTTTTCCACGGCCAATTGGACAAATTAGACTCCCTGGCTACCTCAGCAAAAGTAGAATTTAATGTCCCCATAAAATTTTGTTTAAGGTACCCTTTTGGTTAAGGGAAGGAGAGTTTCAAGGAACGTTTACAAATACTGGCTTAAAAATCCTTTTACGCAGCCTCAGTACAATCACCCCCAGAAGCTAAAATTTTTTTTCTGAAGTTCCATTGTACTGAATCCAGACTTTTTAATCAAAAGGAATTTTCCAGCGTCACGTTTCTGTCTCAATAAACCGTTAAATTCAAATAAAACGGAAATCCACTATCCTCGTTCCATAAGCTTGTTTTTTTCCACATTAGTTCAATTTTTTGTTTTGTTTTTTTTACATAACGTGTTCTCGTTTATAGCAAATTCCATAAATTACGAGATAAACGCACGTATTTCGTTTAAATAGGTTTTTCCTGTAAAGAAAATCCTTGTACTTGGGACATTTGTCATTAAAAACATCCTTTGTCATGCAAGTCAAGGTAATCGTGTCAGGGTTAGGTCAAGGTTTTTTTCAAATATCGTTTAATTTCGATAAAACACGAATTTTCCAGAAGAAAATCGATAACTTTGATTAGAAATGTCATTTTGGATGTTCTTTTTTCTAGGTTATTTATCAGAGATTGGGATAAATATTGTCAATATTCAAATAAGCCGTTCTACATTTGGGATCCCGGTCAAGGGCGGGGATGTAACAAAAGGGGGATTGATCCTTTCCTGAAAGCTTACAAAAAGTCGTTTTTTTACTTTGTTTAGAATTATGGCATCAACATTCTTACAAGTTTTAGACAGAGGGAAGATGCCTGAAAGTAGTTTCCTATATTTGGGCACCATAAAATCTGAAAATTGTATAAAAATCATTTTCTTTTTGGAAAAACTGCTCCCTACGCCGGGTGGAGGTTGCCAAAATAACAAGAATGAGCTTTTTTAAAAAATTTCTGATGATTTTTAGTTACCAAATATAGGAAACTACTTTTGGGGCCGTAAGTGCTGCGATCTCGTGGATTCGAAATTAACGTTCGTAAGGTTTAATCCCCCTTAAACCGTGTTGTAGGGAGGGTGTTAGCCAGAGAGGTCCAGGGTTCGAATCCCGTTATATTTTAATTGAAATGTCCAGAAAATTTAGATCCCATATTCAAAATGGCGATACCTGTATATTTTCTTCCTCATTTCTTCCTCCCGTTTTTTCTCTCCTTGACCAACCCTAGTTGACCTGAAAACCCTTTTTTAACAAAAGTTTGTGAAAAGAATAAAATTTTTAGTTTATAGAGAAGACCTAGGAGAACAATTCGAAGTTTAGATTAGGTCAAGAGGGTTTGAGAAATTGTCCTTGTATTTAAAGCGGAAATCCAATCAGTATCATATAACGTGCAAGGATCTGTTATTCGATCATACTTTACCCTTTTGACCTAGACACACTTGGAAAATAGTTCTCCCTTTTGAAAATTTATAAATAAGTCTGGAGATGGAACAAACTTCTTGCGATTGGCAGCCCTGATTTGAGAAGAGGCGAAGCGAGAAAGTTGATAAAAATCAAAAGTTGTTTTTTTAAACGGTCCAGAAATGATCTTTTTTGATCTGGTTCGCCCTGTATGATTGAGGCTCGTTAACTGTTCCACTTTCCCCATTTTCTGTGAGTGAAAGTAAAGACTAGGTCGACGTACCTGGAAATAAACGATTTTTTATGTCATCTATATTGACAAAAATAATTTTTATTGTAAAATAACGGCCGTGATAAAACGGAGACAAAAGAGTCCTTCAAAACAATATCGACCCTGTAGGAATTTTTTTTTCTATGTTGGTTTTTAATTACAAGAATATTTTTTAACTTCCTAGATCTATTCCTGTCGTGGCGGCCGCGCCGGAGAGGCGGCGACATCCTTGATCTTGCCTTGTATTAAAAAAATTTAATTTTAAAAAAGTACTTCTCTCAACTAAACCAGACGGAACCTGGGATGGCACCAAATTTCTGCGTTCCGGAAAAAAAACGATTTGGAATACCAGCCACAAAGTTATATTGAAGAAAGTGGTCTTCAAACCCCTTTTGTTATATTTTTCGTCTTTACACGGATGGGCCCAATATGTGGGATTTTGCCATATTGCCATTGGTCCTGCCTAAAATTAATTTTGTAGAGACTGCCTGGAATGGATTTTTTTTCCCCCGATAATTACCGAATATGCGATAATTAATGACTTTTACACAGCCCGGACACCTCTTTTATGTTATTTCAAGCACTTAATTAACCTATTTACAACGATTTAACGGCTGTAATAAAATTCTTAAATTATTTAATTTTTTGAGCATAAAAGTAAAAATGATTTGAAAAAATTAGTTTTAGTTCCCTTTTTTTCACCCTTGAGATATTTGTAATTTTAAGGGGGAGGGGGCTCAAAAACCCGACCTTGCATGTATTTTCAACCACCTTGAACTTGGGCTAAAATAACAACGATCGTTAGTATAGACTTAATTTAGAAATGGCCACTGAATTAGGAGCCTTGATTTTTTTTTTTAATTATTAATAATTCACTAAATGTTTAAATTGTTCAAACCTTCACTAAAATCTTGAGAAAAAAAAATTAAAAATTTAAATTTTACAAACGAAATAGTCTCCAATTTTATTTTACTCAATGGGAAGGAATTTTGATACATCCGTGGGTCTCAGAGACCCCGGAGGGTCAAAAGACTTTTGTCAACCGTATATCTGAAAAAACTTTGATTTCTGTTCTGCAATTTTTAACAGAGGATTAACTCATTTTTGTTCCTTTGTACTGAAGAAGCTTATTTAGCACAAAAGATTTGTCAGACAAGGTCAGGAAGCAGACAAATCCTAACAAGGGCGTTTTTGGTTTTATTTTATGAAGATCTCGCCTGACCAGTATCCGGAGAGGTCTTCTTTTTATTCACAAGTTTAATTCTTCTTTTTTCCTCTTTTCACCTTGAAAAAAAAACCCACATAAAATTGTAAAATGTCATTTAGTTTTAAAAAAATGGAGTCTTAATTTTTGATTGATGAAAAACTTGATTTTTTGAGTGGGAAGAACCACGTGTCGGCCTTCCACGTGGACCAAAGTCAAGGACGTACTAAGTCACTTTTTTAAAGACTTCAAAAATATGAAAGAATTATCAGGTGTGGAATGTCATTGATCGCCCAGTAGTAACAAAACGGTTCGTCCTTTAAAAAAAAATGTGAATGAAAGTAAGGAAGTGATTGCTCGCCTTGGATAGACTAGAAGTCAAGGCAGGTTTTTTTATTCCTTTCCAATGTCACACTCCCACAGTTAACTTTGAATTTTTCAACAAAATTTTATACATCATTTTACGGTTTTCTCCAGTTTAAGAGAGATCGACCTTTGAACTTCAAAGGTCAAGGGTGCGCCCTTGGGATTTCCAATCGAAAAACATCCCCATCCTTTCTGTATATCAAGGATACCTACCCCTTTCACCTTGTCAATAATAAAAATGACATACGAAATAGTAGCTCAAGGAGAAATTTAAAAATTAATGACTTTTCTATAAGGTAAAGCGACTTTCTTTTTATGGATTTTTATATAGAAAAGTCTTTAAATTCAAGATGGCATCATGTTAAACTAAAAAAAAACTAAAACTTCTTTTAAAAAATTTTTGGTGAAAATAAGATTAAAATTTCAGAGAAACTGGCGACAGACATCCACCAATCGATCGATGACCAATCATCATCAGCGTACAGACAACCTTCCATGAAGGTTATTACAACAATGTTAAAAAATTAGGAAAAAAATTTAAACAAAATATTATTTTCATTTAAGTTTTCATGTTGCATTAAATGGCGCAGTTTTGTTTTTCCTCCCTTAAAGGTTACGAGGTCAAGGGGAGACTTTAAAATCCGGAAAATCCGATCTAAACCTCCCGTTTTCATTAACATGACCTCGACGGAATATTAAAAAATATTTTTAAATGGATTACATCGTATTAGAATAATAAGCTTAAACTGTCTCACCTACTTTTAACTATTGATTTTATTACAATATATAAAAAATGAATAAAATATCTAAATTTAGGAAAAGTTTCTTAGAAGCGCAAAACGTTTTCTAATTCTAATTTCAAATAATCAATTGGATAAATGGGGTTCGTTTCTTAGAACAGTACTAGTTGCTATTCTAATTTATTAATCTAATCTAATATCTAATTTTTTAGGATTCACATTTCTAATTTAATAACCGAAGTTCCTATTAGTGTTTCATAAGTGTCAATATACATAAAGACAATCCAATGCGCAAATTTTTTTTTCTATTATGAGTGCCCTTTGGTGTCGAATTTATAGTTCATTGACGTGCAAAAATTTCGTTTTGAAAATGGCCCGGGTCAGTACGATATGTAAATTACTTTAAGGTCGAAGAACCTATGAGAGGACGTTAGCCTAAGTTTTTTATCCGGATTGTCGGAAAAGAAAATAGATAAAACGAGGAAGAAATCTTTTGAAAACGCCCTTGTACGAAAGCTGAGGTGGCAAGGACGGTTACGGGTGCATGTGGAAGGCTTGAGCACGTATTTCACAAGGTCTCGACCATACAATCTTTACTGTTATATCTTTGATAATAAAAAATAACTTCTTTAAATCATTTATAAAAATGTCAACTCAAGGTCCGAATTTCCAATACTCATCGCCTGAAAAGCTGCGTATCATTTTGACCCCATGGGGTCCCAAAGACCCCAAAAAACAATATGTAAAAAAAATCTAAGTTATACGCATTATCTGAGGAAATAGGAATTTTATATCATTTTTGAGTTTTTTTTTTTCTTTTTAATCCTTTCCCCTTATTGTTTATCCAGAACATTCTTCAGCTGAACCTTGAATCCGAGCCTCGGCTATCTTTAGTTTGTTTAGACAAACGATTAAGTAAATAGTTTTTATCGCCAACTAAGGCTGTAAACTAGTCTAAATTAATACTTTTTTAAAAATTGTTTTATATCAAATTTTTTATTGATAATAAAGTTTGAAAGGAAACGATTTTTGAATGTAAATATTTTAAAAAAAAGGAAAAATCGTCGTTAGAATTTGATAAAAACCATGTTTTCTGTGGCATATTGTTTTAAAAAATTTCATTTCCTCGAAAATAATTAAAAAATCACGTCATTTTAAGTCCTTGAAAAAATTACGTGGTATTGTGTCGTCGCGATTTTTTAAAATTCTGTTTCCAAATGAAAAATAACCGGAAGGAAATAAATACGAAAAAGGGTAAAAGTTTCTCCGGCGGGAATAAAAAAAACCACGTTCGAACAAATTGCGAATTTTGTTTATCGCGAGGCGACAAATATTTTTCTTTCCTGATCTCGACCTTTAAACAAAACGACCTTGGTTTGAGGACACGTAGAATCTTCAGTTTTAACAAGAAAAATATCCATATTTTCAAAAAGGAACACAATTTTGAAGTCCTCATTTAATATTTCACTGAGAAGGCATAAATAATTCATTTTTCACCGAAAAGCATTAGTTAAAAAAATAACCTACAACTATTTTTGAACATATGACGGTTTTTAAACTTCCTTGAAAAGAATATATTGCAATAGGTTTTTAGAAATGGGTCTTCTAGACCCTTAGCGTCAAAATGACCAGTGTTGCCGACGGCCCTCCTTAAAGAGTTATGGGGGCTTTCGGGACTCAGCCCTCTGGCTGGTTAAGCTAGATAAGGAGGGGTTTTCCTCGATTTTCTGTTCTAGAAATACCCGTTTTATCAGGAGTTCGGGGGCTTAATATACATTGTGTTTTTGGAATTTTTCTCGATTTTCTAGTTTTAAAAAAAAGTCTTATTAGGCGTTCGGGCCCTTCACACTTCTTTCACCGGGTTTTGGGTCCTTTTTCTCGACTTTTTGATGTGGAAACACCAATTTTATCAGGTGTTCGAGCGTGTTTTAACATCTTTTTACCGGGTTTTGGGTCGTTTTCCTCAATTTTTTGGTTGGGAACGCCCGTCTATCCAGGCGTTCGGCGTTTTACATTTCTTTTACCAGGTTTTGGGTCTTATTCCTTGATTTTTTGATGAAGAAACACCAGTTTTATCAGGTGTTCGAGCGTTTAATCTTTTTACCGGGTTTGGGACTTTCCACAGCGAGCTTTAGAATTTGGGACATCTGGTCACCTTACCCCCCAGTCATCTCGCCTCTTTAGTGTCCTCCCCACTGTAGAGGTTTCCCTCTGTTCACTTTGACCTCTATTTTCTCAGAGACTACTCGACCGATTTTGATCAAAAGTTTTAAACTAAAAATAATTTTTTCTAAACTTAATTTTTTACATAAGGTTGAGTGTGCATCATGGAATATGAATAACAAGTATGAAGGTCGTTCAAATTGACAATAAGTCACAGCAAATGTTTTCTTTCGATATCCTTATAGTTCTGTTCAGCCTTGGTTGGAAGCTTAAAGAAAATAAGTAATAATCTTTTTAAAAAAGTTGAAGAAATTTTTTCGGCGTAAGTAGGAGTCATAAATGTAATTTTGAAACGAAACGTCGGCCCTGAATTGAGGACTTATGGCAATCGGGTTAGTGGCCATAGACGGAGGTCATTTAGGGCGTTCAATGCCCTTCCCGGCCCGCCCTTCAGGGAGGCCACTTAACCCGAGGTCTCTTCCTAATTAAAACACTCGCTTTAAAAAATAAAAAATAAAAAATTTAAAACCACACAAAAGCCGTCCATGATTAAATTATCTATTTTTTTAATGAGGGTCAAGTTCATGTCATATTCAGATTTAAAATACATTAACTATTTATTTTAAAAGCGTCCGCAGGTCGAATAGTTTGAACAGCTCATTCATTTAAATTTAACAACCTTTCGCTATAAAATAAGTGACTTCAGCCTTACCTACTCAAAAAATGTTATAGTGATACCCTCAAAAGACGGACTTAGAAATGTGACGTCACACGTACCTCTTCTATCGCAATTTTAACAATAAAATCGTCGGATTAATGTATTAAAAATATATTGAAAAATCTGTGATAAAATATTTTCTGGAAAAAAAAGTTTGTTAAAGAAAAGTTATTGTAACACCCTTTATGCCAGTCAGGGAGAGGTCCGTCCTGCCGTCGCTAATTTTTTAGACTTCTCGGCCGAAATTTTCAATTAATTTTTCACCAAATTTTCAACAATATCTCCTTATTTAAATAGAATTTATTGAAAAAATGTAGGGAGAAATTTGAGCTGTTCACCACCGTTCTGTGTGGCCTGGCTGGGCGAAGAATTTCATTTTTCCTACCTTATTTTTCAATAGTTTGTATGGAAATATCAAGTTGCCTTATATTGAGGATGTTTCTGGGGCAGCACTATCAAAAGCCCAAGGCGAAAATTTTCCACCGAAAAATGACTTAAACCGCCAAAATTTATCAAATTCTTTTTCGTGGGATTTCTTTGAAAAATAATTATGATGAAACCTTGAGCTATGTTTTTGATAACAATTTTGTTGACCTTGCGATATCAGCGTCTATATTTAATATCGCAAGGACAATGCCTTCTTTATCAAATTTCACTCCCCACCAAATGATTGTCGGAATCTCACGTAAAAAACCGCTTCCTAACGATTAAAATATTTAAAAAAAAGTTAAATAAAATTAATATTATAAATTAACATTTGTAAGCCTCGAAGAACCTTGATTTACTTACTACGTACATATAAGACTTACATTATTGATAATTCAAGGTTTTTTTTTTTTCTTATAACACAAAAGACCTACCTAGAAGTTAAATTAGCGATTATAACTTTCCACATCTTAAAAAAAATGTGCGGAGAGGTACTGAGGCCTTTGCTTGTTAACTTGAATATTCGTTACAAACTTAATTAAAAAAAACAGTCAACATTATTTTGAGTGTGAAATTGACAAATTAGCCTTTAAAAAAATAGAAATTCCATTATTCATAAACACATCGTTTTTGTACGCCCTTTAAATGGCACCTGGAAAAGACAGATGTTAGCAGTTTAACGGTCGAAGATAATTTTTTAACGTTTTTTCCTGAATTCATGGCCAAGATGATATGGTCGAAATCAATAATTCGATTTAATCGGCATTTTTATTTAATAAAAAAATTAACTTATCTCCATTGTCCCTTTTTTTGTGTAACATCCACGCGTTTAACCCCATGCTATCGGGCGATAGTCTCAAGGTTCTACGGAAAAGACCTGTCAAAAATTTATCTGCATTTCGAACATCTTGACTTGTTCAACTTACTTTCTAAACTTTTTTAGAATACAATGAGATTAATGTTGTGTCCTTGGCGTTCTATTTCTGCATCATTTTGTTCCCTCAGTTTAAAGTAAAAGTGTACTGTAAAGAGATTAAACCTTGAGGTACAAAAGTTTTTCTATTTGGAAGGATAAATTTTGTTGAAAGAATAAAAGAGTATGAATATTATTTTAGAAACGATGCTTTTTGTAAATGATCTAGGATTGACCTTGCAGAGCTTGTGGAATGACAGG
>JACGAQ010000974.1:0-77736 GCA_014119065.1 Orius insidiosus
AAAAATACGTTTTTGTTCGAATACAGTAGCCGAGCTTCTTTTAACGATTTCATGGGCAGAAGTGATTTTTAGGCTGGACATGAGATGAATTTGAAATTCTTTGGCGCCTTCGCTACCGCCTCAACTCAAACATACCTTCTGGGAATCTCCCATTTGGCATACGATCCACTGATCGCTTACTCTAAAGCCTTTTTTATTAGGTGTACAAAATGAAACTCGCCACAGGGTAAATTTTGTAGATTTTAGCCGACTTTCATTTTGTACCCTAGTAGTTCATTTTTTCAAAATTTTAAAACATTTTAGGCGTTTAAAGTCCATCAAAAGTTTACCTTCTCCGTGTAAGAAGGTTATGAAGTATAACCATTAGAGGTTAATTTTTAAAGGCTTGTAAATCGTAAACCGTTACAGATATTGAAAAATGCACTAAATAAAATCATTGGAATTCAATTCTCTTTATTTTTATTCTATTCATTTTTCCAGGACGCACTGTTTTCAAGATAAATTTATTTAAAAAAAAATTATTTTCCGACAATGGTGCATCCTTGAAAAATATAATTAACTACAAATTTATAGAGAATTAAATTTCCTACAATTTAATTTATTAGGTGTACAAAATGAAACTCAGCCATAGGGTAAATTTGAATTTTGTCGATTTTAGCCGAGTTTCATTTTGTACACCTATTGTTCATTTTTTTCAAAATTTTAAACATTTTAGGCGTCAAAGTCCATCAAAAGTTGACCTTCTTGTTTAAGAAGGTTATTGAAGTATAACCATTAAGAAGGTTAATTTTTAAATTCTTGTAAATCGTAAGCCGTTACAGATATTGAAAAAATGCACTAAATAAAATCAGTTGGAAATTATTCTCTTTAATTTTTTATTCTATTCATTTTTTATCTACGCACTGTTTTCAAGATAAATTTTTTAAAAAAAAATTATTTCCGAAAATAGTGCATCCTAGAAAAAATAATTAAGTACAAATTTAGAGATTTAAATTTCCTAAAATTTTTATTTGTTAGTGTACAAATGAAACTCAGCACAGATAAATTTGAATTTTGTAGATTTTAGCCGACTTCTTTTGTACACCAGTAGTTCATTTTTTCAAAATTTTAAACATTTAGGCGTCAAGTCCATCAAGTTGACCGTCCGTTTAAGAAGGTTATTGAAGTATAACCATTAAGAAGGTTAATTTTTAAATTCTGTAAATCGTAAGCCGTTACAGATATTGAAAAATGCATAAATAAAATCGTTGGAAATTTAATTCTCTTTCATTTTTATTCTATTCATTTTTTCCCTAGGACGCACTTTTTTCAAGATAAATTATAGATATATTTTATTTGATCGACCAATTTTTGTTATTTTTATTTTTGATTTGTGATGTCTAGGGAGCAACAAAACTGATTTCCGGTCTAGCTTTCGGTATATTTACACCATCATCAGGACCTACATGATGATGTCCATGATGTACATGATGATGGACCTCCTGATGGTGTTAATATACCGAAGCTAGACCGGAAAATCAGTTTTGTTTGCTCCCTAGGACCATCCCACAAATCAAAAATAAAATAAAAAAAAAAAAGATAAATTTATTTAAAAAAAAATTATTTTCCGAAAATGGTGCATCCTT
Organism: Orius insidiosus; assembly: GCA_014119065.1. Lineage (NCBI taxonomy): Eukaryota > Metazoa > Arthropoda > Insecta > Hemiptera > Anthocoridae > Orius > Orius insidiosus. Next base: position 1,626 of record JACGAQ010000974.1, read on the forward strand.
GAAAAAAATAATTAAGTACAAATTTATAGAAAATTAAATTTCCTACAATTTTTATTTATTAGGTGTACAAAATGAAACTCAGCCACAGGGTAAATTTGAATTTTGTAGATTTTAGCCGAGTTTCATTTTGTACACCTAGCTCATTTTTTCAAAATTTTGAACATTTTAGGCATTAAAGTCCATCAAAAGTTGACCTTCTCCGTGTAAGAAGGTTATTGAAGTATAACCATTAAGAAGGTAATTTTTAAAGGCTTGTAAATCGTAAACCGTTACAGATATTGAAAAATGCACAAAATAAATCTGTTGGAAATTTAATTCTCTTTAATTTTTATTCTATTCATTTTTCTCTAGGACGCACAGTTTTCAAGATAAATTTATTTAAAAAAAATTATTTTCCGAAAATGGTGCATCCTAGAAAAAATAATTAAGTACAATTTTATAGAAAATTAAATTTCCTACAATTTTTATTTATTAGGTGTACAAAATGAAACTTAGCCACAGGGTAATTTGAATTTTGTAGATTTTTGCCGAGTTTCATTTTGTACACAATAGATCAACGATAAGAAGGAACCCTTTGGTCCTATTCAAAATAAAATAATGAATTCTCATTATTTAGGCTCTTAATTGTGACATAAATAATGTTTTACGTCTTGAATTAGTCGTTAAAGAAGCATGAAGCTCCTTTTCCTATAGCGCTATTATGTTAATATGAGAATAAATTAATTTTTTTATTAACGTTTTCCTATAAAGAAAAAAAATTATTTAAAATTATGAACGTATTGTGGTTTATCGTTCAATATAGGGGATTATGTTGAAGTTGTTTACTTTGCGCGAGAGAATGAAAAATGCGGGAGGGAAGAGAAGAAAGCGAGACCCTCACATTGTTTTCGTCTGATTGCATGAGTCAAATTGATATAATCCAGCCGCAGATGTCTCGGTGTTTGTTTCTCCTACCAACAACTGTCCATCGATCAATGGATTGTCGCAGGAGGGTTCCAGTCCTGTTTGTCAACAAGGAAAAAACAATTCGTGTTTGTCATCTCACAGTTTTCATAGCTTCAAGAGGAATTTTTTTTTAGGGAGAAAATATCCACTAATGTTATCTCTAAACTAGATATATTAAAAGCGATTTAGCTGTTGAAAGTGCCAAAACAGGGATTTCATGTTTCAGAAGTGACTACTTAAGGATATTTTATTAGCTCTGAAAATGAAGTGGGTGCGAGGGCTCGGGGGAGATGAACCACCCAGATTTTAAGCGGATTATGAAGACCCCCACCGTATTCCGTCTTTGACAATGTTCGAGTACCTTTCCGACTCGGAGGCCTTCCCATTATCTAAAAGTCAACTTAGTCTGACATGGGGATTGTTTGTCATTCTTTAACTAGATTATCCTTGATGTCACTTAAGGATGATTTTTTAACTTCCCTAAAGAAGTTATTGTGGTACCCTCCACGTCGGGTTTTTGGGGAAGGGTCTTTCAGACCCCAGAGGGTCAATTGATCTTTACCGATCTCAACTTTGTCTTTGGTGCCGGCCGTCCGTGGCATTTTTTCCGGAATACTTACGGCCACAGTTTTCAACCGATTTTCACCAAATTTTCACACAAATTTCTTTAGCCGGTGAAGAAGAATGTAACGAGGGTGATTTTTGAATTTCGAAAAAATGGCGGAGATATGTCTGTTTGAAATTTTAAAAATTCGCTGCGGCCGAACCGTGGGTCCGATTTTCACCAATTTTCACCAATTATTCCTTATATTTTTTAAGAATTTTCGGTGTAAAAAAATTGCCACTTTTTAATTATTAATTTTTTTTTAGTAGGGAGGAATTTCATACTTCTACCCATTAAGAGAGGCACATCCGTAGCCATAGAGCCCATTATTTCTACCTTGACACTATGAAAATTTTTTAAGTTCTTTTTTCGAAAATTTTTTCAAAAAAAAAAAAAGGAAAACCCGGAAAATTTCTCGAAAAAATGAACTTGGCAATTTTTCGAAAATAAAATTAATGAAAAAAAACCGGGAAATTTTTCGAAAAAAAGGAAAACCCAGAAAATTTTGGAAACAAACTTCGAAAATTTTTGAAAGAAAAACTTAGAAAATTTTTGGAAAAAAAACCGGAGAATTTTACGAAAAAAAAAAAAAACTCGGAAAATTTGGGGAAAAAACAAAACTCGGACAATTTTTCCAAAATAAACTTAGAAAATTTTTCGAAAAAACAAACTTGGGAAATTCTCCTTTATACTTTCCCTCCTTATACATCCCATTCTGTTATACTTTCGTTCCTTATACTTCCCCCTCCGTTATACTTCACCCTCTGTTACACTACCCCTTACTTAAACCTCCCCCTCCATATACTTCCCCTCACTTATACTTCCCCCTCCCTTATACTTCCCCCTCCGTTATACTTCCTCTCCCATATACTTCCCCCTCCTATATTGTTACTCCTCTTTAGGAAGTTTTCGTGGAAGCTCTTCAAACCAGTAACTTCTTTTCTTCTAGCGCTAACTTGAGCCTTGACAAACTAGAAAAAGAAAACATCGGTGGATTGACACTAAAAAACTGGCTAGAAACACACTTTTTGGTCGTTTTTCTGGGGTGAGAAACATCCTGAGCTACTTCTTCTGTCAATAACACCTAGAGTCTGATACTACAGATGACTGATATTTTTCTGGTTTTCAGTTCAAAAATTGTTCACGGTGTCACCCAGGCTAAATAAACGGTCGAAAAGTGTGTCTCTCGTGTGGTCAGACATGTGGCCGCGATGCAGATCGAATGTAAATCCTGTTATAAGTCAATAACGCTGTGTCTAATTGAGGATTAGAGCACAAAAGAGAAGGGGGAGGGTTTACGAAACTCGGAAGTGAGGGTGATAGAGAATAGAAAGGGATGATATTGCCCATGTAATAGGACGAACCGCCCAGACAATAAAAAGGGATTCTATCCTCGTCCCCCTAAATAATCTCTGTCTTATCTCCTCCACCCCTCGTCCGCTATGTCGTATAAATAACTACTTAGCGCGACTAATAATCGAAACACCGTGAAGCACAACAAATAAGGGAGGCGTTTCTCTATATATCTGACCGTTTCGCATAGAGATACTATTTTATCACTCTTTTTTTCCCCCTTCTAATTTTTTTGGAGTCTCAAACGCATTTTAAAGACTCATGTCGATAGTTAAAAATTGCAGGAAAACTCCACATACAAATGTACTGATTTGAAGAGCTTCCAACGAAAACTTCCTTAAAGAGAAGTATCTATATAGGAGGGGGTAGTATAACGGAGGGGAAGTACGTAGGGAAGGATATGGGAGGGGAAGTATAACGAAGTGGGAATTATATGGGAGGGAAGTATATGGTAGGGGGAAGTATAAGGGAGGGAAGTATATGGAAGGGGAAGTATACGGGAGGGGAAGTTCTTAATAGTAATAATAGAGGGTGAAGTATAACGGAGGGGGAAGTATAAGGGAACGAAAGTATAACGGAAGGGGATGTATAAGGGAGGGAAAGTATAAAGGAGAATTTTCCAAGTTTGTTTTTTCGAAAAATTTTCTAAGTTTATTTTGGAAAATTGTCCAAGTTTTGTTTTTTTCCCAAAAATTATCCGAGTTTTTTTTTTTTTTTTCAAAAATTTGCCATGTTTTTTTGTAAAAAAATTTTCCCGGTTTTCCTTTTTCTTTATTTTTTGTTCGAAAATTTTTCTAAGTGCCAAGGTAGAAATAATGGGCTTTTTGCCTACGGATGTGCCTCTCGTAATGGGTAGAAGTATAAAATTTCTCCCTACTAAAAAAAAAAATAATTAAAAGTGGCAATTTTTTTACACCAAAAATTCTTTAAAAATATAAGGAGTAATTGAGAAAATTTGGTGAAAATCGGATGAACGGTTCGGCCGCAGCGAATTTTTTTAAAATTTCAAACAGACATATCTCCGCCATTTTTTCGAAATTCAAAATCGCCCTCGTTACATTCTTGTTCTCCGACTAAGGAAGATTTTGTGAAAATTTGGTGAAATCGGTTGAAAACTGTGGCCGTAAAGTGTTCCGGAAAAATGCTACGGACGGCCGGCCGGAACCACAGAAAAGTTGAGATCGGTAAAGATCAATATTCGATTTGACCCTCCGGGTCCGGAAGACCCTTCCCCAAAAATAAGTATTAAGGGAGAAGAAGACATCTTACTGTAGTTCATTGCTGCGGGGAGATCGTCATTCTTTAGTACCTATTGCTGAGAAGTATGGGGGAAAAAAACATTAATTAATTTTGAAAAGTTTTGGTGGAAAGGCGTTAAATTTGAACGTTAAGGCGTGAAATAAAGTTGCTATTGATTAGAATATGAAGAAAGTTAATATGGATGGTAGGTTTGAAGAATGTTGACCACCCGTCGTGATGACACCAACCACGTAAGTCATCCTCCTTTTTACATTAAAAAATAACATCGATCGACTTTTAGAACACCAACCTCCGATAACGGCAAAAATTGATGAGAAGCCGGATTTTAATTTGCCTAAACGGTTCTCGTTTTAAAGATGAAGTTGGAAGGGAGGTGATTTCCCAAAGGGCGAATCAGATTCTAGCAAGACTCTCGACATTATGCCTAATTACGGTTTAACATGCAAACGACAACTGCTCAAGATAATGGACTGCTTCAGACAACTAACTGCTGATGGGCACACATCTTAGTCCTCTCTTAATCCCAAGGGATTGTTTTTTTTTCTTACTCCCCCTTTTTTAACTAGAGCTTCCCTTCGTTTAACTTTTTTTTCAACAATCTATTTAGCCATTGGAATCTAAAAGTCAAAAGATAGTGGGAGATGAAAAAAATTATTTATTGGGCAATCACTGGAGCCGTATGAAAATGCTAATATATATTGAGTGATGTTCGAGTGACGATACCAAGTCACAAATCATCCCGCGGCTCCCCGTCGTTTCGGAAATAACCGGCGGCTACCTGAAATTAAACTCACGACAAAAAATACATAAAAAAATTAATGGTAGTTACTTTCAACCTATAGAATTATTTAAAAATTAAATTATTTCAATTTGCAATGAGAAGGTTAATCGACTCAACAATACGTAATAATTAATTCTAAATCGGAGGAAGCATATAATAATTGAGATGCTTTCCGGAGGAAGTTTTATTGTTTCTTTATTATCTAATTAAACGATATTTAAATTATTCTCATGCCTTATATAGAAAACGGCGTTTGGGCGGCCCTAAAAGCAATTAAAGAAAATTATATCTGTCTCAGTGGAAGAACATAAGAAATAAATCAGTTAAAATTCAAAAGGTGTTTTTTAATTCGTGTTAATAATTATTAAAAAAACGCAATTAAACCCTTTATAAGTGGAATAAAAGCGCGTTTTTTATGCCTTTGATGTCGCTCTTTCAAAATTGCCCCCATCGCGAGTATGAATATTAAAAAAGACAATGTCCGCTGGATAAGAAAAGTAGCAATGGAAAAAATTAATCAAAATATAATTACAGTCTTTCCTCTTCGAGTAACTCGGTCAGTTTAATTGTCATTACTCATTAGCAACTTTAAATATTATAATTTTTTGAATGAAAAAATATGTACTTTCTGATGCGGAAAAATTCTAAGGATGAATCGGTCAACGAGACATCCTTAAAAACTACAGTTTTTATTTCAATAATTAGTAGGTAATTAAAAGGTAGTCATCAGAATTTCTTATCTTAATGAGCTATTATTATTTCCTTATTGCCAAAAGAAACGAGGAAAGAAACCATAATCTTCCAGAACGGTGGGGTAAGAAATAGCTATCAAAAATACTCCGTAGGCTATGGACCCGTTTTCAAAGCTCTCCTTGGCGGCATCACGAAATGCTTGTTTATATCCCAATTTCAAAATTCTCTTCCCATTCTCGCAATCATGGAAATCTTCATGTCACCCATTGTACGCTGAAAAAAATTTTTTTTGTCGCTGCAGATAGGGTTGATTCGATATGGCCTTCATTCCAAAAATATCGGACGAACCGATATATCGGAAGGAAAATATCGGACGAACCGCTATATCGGAAGGAAAATATCGGATGAACCGATATATCGGAGGAAAATATCGGATGAACCGATATAAAGGGAGGAAAATATCGGACGAACCGCTATATCGGAAGGAAAATATCGGACGAACCGATATATCGGAAGGAAAATATCGTATGAACCGATATATCGGAAGGAAAATATCGGACGAACCGATATATCGGAAGGAAATATCGGATGAACTGATATATTGGAAGGAAAATATCGGATGAACCGATATAAAGGGAGGAAAATATCGGACGAACCGCTATATCGGAAGGAAAATATCGGACGAACCGCTATATCGGAAGGAAAATATCGGACGAACCGATATATCGGAAGGAAATATCGGACGAACCGATATATCGGAAGGAAAATATCGGACGAACCGATATATCGGAAGGAAAATATCGGACGAACAGATATATCGGAAGGAAAATAACGGACAAGCCGATATATCGGAAGGAAAGTATCGGACGAACCGCTATATCGGAAGGAAAATATCGGACGAACCGATATACTTATCGGAAGGAAAGTATCGGACGAACCGCTATATCGGAAGGAAATATCGGACGAACCGATATATCGGAAGGAAAATATCGGACGAACCGATATATCGGAAGGAAAATATCGCACGTACCGAATATCGGAAGGAAAATATCGGACGAACCGATATATTATCGGAAGGAGAGTATCGGACGAACCGCTATATCGGAAGGAAAATATCGGACGAACCGATATATCGGAAGCAAAATATCGGACGAACCGAAATATCGAGAGGAAAATATCGGATGAACCGATATATCGGAAGGAAAATATAGCATGAACCGATATATTGGAAGGAAATTATCGGATGAACCGATATATCGGAAGGAAATATCGATACAAATATCGCAAATATTGGAAGGAAAATATCGATATTCCGATATATCGGAAGTATCGCAACAACCCTAGCGGTAGAAAAATTGCATTAACTGGCCCTTAGATGTCTTAAAACCTTCCTTTTAATTTAGCACAGAAAATCTATAGAAACGGGGGGAAAAAATTTTAATTTGTTTTCTACAATTATTTTTAAATCTTGATAAACGCTTAAAATGACCTTATGAGCAAATGAGGAAATCGAACAAGTTTGCAAATAGACTTGTTTTCAAATGACAGCCAATGCATAAATTGATAATATTATCAAACACTTAACCAACAACAGAGGAAGAAATGACTGTGATAACGGGTATCTCACGACGCGTTTCGGCTTAATAAGCCTCGTCAGGTGAGCTATTCCCTCTATCACAATCATTTCTATCTTTTCTCTGTGAGGCTGACGAGGCTTATTAAGCGAAACGCGTCGTGAGATACCCGTTATCACAGTCATTTCTTCCTCTGTTGTTGGTTAAGTGTTTGATAATAAAATCTATTTGCGTATAGCAATAAAAATTAAAAAAAATAAATTGATAAGTTTATTAAATGGCCGTTATATTGAAGATAAATGAATGTAAAATTCAAAAAGATTAAGGTTTTTTAGATTGGAGAATGACAATTTGTTCATGCCCCCACCTTTGGGGTCCACAAATCATCGTATGTCAGCGGCGCGACCCAACCCAATCATTTAGTAAGATATCCCGGGAGACTTTTAATTATAACCGCTAATTGCTTCGGACCAAAGAAAGCCGACGTCCATATATCAACAGGAGTCTCCCCTATGAGATCTCATACATACTAAAGGTAGATCCCACGTTGGAGAGAGTGAGAGAAAAAAACCCTGGGCACCACACGTTTTTTAATCTCAATTTAGATTTTCATTTAATAGCCGTGTCGTAAATACGGAAAGGTCGATTCGCCGATAACCTGTACCCCTTCGGATTTCCAATTCATGTCCGTCTTCGAGATAAGCTTAGATCAATCTTTTTCGCCAGAAATATGAGGGAGATTGCCGGATAAATAAAACCGAAAAGGGTCCATAATATCTATACCTAATAAACGACGAAGGAAAAAAAAAATTTTTTATTAAATTCTGGACAAAAATTTAACGTGGGTTGAGCGGAGGTGGATATGTAAATTTCGTTTATGAGGGAAGACCACACAAAGGTGATAGCTATCTCAGCAGCTCCTTGTTGTGACAGCGGGGGAGAGATCCTTCCAAGGAGAAGAAAAAAAAGTCACCACTGCACAGGTGTGACTGTTTTTGTCACAGTTTTATTTATCAGCCACAAATTATAACCCCAGGCCGCTCTTGGGGTGACTAATTCCTTATAAATATTTTCCTTAGCACCCAGTCACGGTCCTCCACTCCCTCAACGTTTCGAGATTTACGATCCCACAGCCTTGTTAAGTTTTGAATTTCTATCACCTCAGATAATCCCCTTTCCGAACCTACCTGTCCGTGCCTCTCAAATCTCCCTGTTATCGTCTTATTGTGATTCAGATGACAATAAAACCATTACAAGGGATTATTTTTTATAAATTTTTTTCCTCCTCTCTGGAACCTTGAATATGATTTATTCGTGTTTTGATTTACGCTTGAGGTTATAAGGCGATTTATAATTTTTTTTTCTCCTTATTTTTTATTCTGGCCACCTAAATCTGACCTAAATTTGATGAAAAGTCTTGATTTATTCTTTATAAGACGGTAGCAATTATGAAACGGAGATTATCGGATTACGGGATACCTCACAAGGTGAATAAAAATAATTTATTGAATTTAGATACCTAAAAAGTTTTTAAGGCTAAGTGACTTGACAGTAACTTGAATGATTCAAAAATGATTTTTTTTAAAAATTAGTTTCCAGATAAAATTCTCACATTGGACCTTTTTTCAGTTAATATAAAAGTCGGAGAAAATCTAATGAGCGCAAGTTTTGCCTTTAGAAGGGGTGTGAGTGAGAAATCTGGTTATCCTGGTTTTGACTCATGGAATACCTTTCTAACGACAAAACTTTTAAAGAGAAGTCAAAATTAGTAACGGAGTAATTTTTTTTCCAAAAAAATTTTCTTTTTAAAGTTCTTTTTTCCGAAAATTTTTTTAAGTATCAAGGTAGAAATAATGGGATTTTTGCCCAAGGGAGGTCCCTCTCGTAGCGGGTGGAAGTATGAAATGTCTCCCTACTAAAATGATAATTAATGTAAAAAAATGATAATTTTTTGGTGTAAAAATGATAATTTTTTTTTTGTGTAAAAATGATGATTTTTTGGTGTAAAAATTATAATTTTTTTGGCGAAAAAATGATTTTTTTGCACCAAAAATTCGTAAAAATATAAGGAGTAATTGGTGAAATGGGAAGAACTGTTCGACCGCAGCGAATTTTTTAAAATTTTAAACAGACATATCTCCTCCCATTTTTTCGAAATTCAAAAATCGCCCTCGTTGTTTCTTGTTCACCGACTAAAGAAAATTTGGTGAAAATCTGGTGAAAATCGGTGAAAACTGTGGCCGTAAAGTGTTCCGGAAAAAATGCTACGGACGGCCGGCCGGAACCACAGACAAAGTTGAGATCGGTAAAGATTAATATTCGATTTGACCCTACGAGTCTGCAAGACCCCTCCCCAAAAACCCGACTGGAGGGTATCACAATAACTTCTTTAAGGAAGTTAAAATTACACTGGGGACACTCAGAAGATCCTCGAGTTTTAGAACAAAAGAAGTTTTTAGGAGTTCGCTCACAATTTTTAAGGTCTTCTGTGATCTTTATTACTTCCACAAGCTTCCATATGTGAGATAAAAATATTTTTGTATGCTGAAAGCATTCCGTGCAAAAAAAAGAAGGAAAACAATAAAATGTAATGATAACTATTTGTATAAAGAGGTCCGGAGTAACATTTGTTCATTGATGTATAGTCCAGAAGGGTCCTCGATCCCATTAGGTGTCCGGTATAAGAACTCCTTCTGTATTCAGTCCCTATGGCTCATAATATTTCTTGACTGGATCTTGAGCAGGGGACGAAACAACCCTAGATATATATTGTATTACGTGAGGTCTCCCTCATATTGGTTTTATCCCCCTTCCCCGCCCAGGACGATATGTAAAGAAGTTTCCAGCCCTTCTGGACAACGCCAATATCCTCAGGAGAGTCCCCGCTCTTATTGGATTTCGGGAAGGAAAAGTCGGGGCTGAGGCGAACCGAGGAGGGAAAAAAAGCAGAGAATATTAAGGGGTTTTAAATTTATGGGCGACTGGGTTCTTTCTCTTTTACCCACACCATATTGTTCTTATTCGCAATCTAGAACGCACTAGGAAGGCGAAAGCACATAAGATCGTATTAAAATTCGAATGTGCAGTGGAAAATTTTAAATTCAGGTCTTCCAGGGTCTTTTAGACGAGAAAAATGATTATGCAATGATTTTTTTCCAGTTATTAAATCGGCACCACCTCTCAGGGGGTCTTGGGTCATGTCCTCGCTGGCAATCAACTGCAGTGAAACGCAAACGTATTGACTGCACTTGTTTACTTGCCAGAGAAAGTTATGATATCAACTTCCCCGCCCTCCGATGTACACTGAAGAGAAAGAGAGATGAAGCGCCTGTGACGGGACGCCGCCAAGGGGAGCTTTGAAAACGGGAACACGGGCGCTTCATCTCTCCTCTTTCACTTCAGTGTACATCGGAGGTGGGTAAGTTGATATCACATCTTTCTCTGGCTGCTGTAGAGGGGTTTTTGCGAGGCCGGGTGTTTTTGAGTGTTTTGAGAGCGATATCACATATTTTTGTAGTTTAAATTAAAATTGAAAAGACTCTTAAGGGCCATATGAGGCGCTCCGGGTACGAAGGGCGAACTCGACATCGGACAAATTTTTTTAACTTCCTTAAAGAAGTTATTGTGATACCCTCGACATCGGGTTTTTGGGGAAGGGGCCTCCAGTTTTTTTTCATTTTCAGATTCTAGACCTCTTGGTGAATACATCCATATAATTTTATGTTGAGTTCGCCATTTTTTCCCCTTTAAATACGTAAAAACCGAAACTTTAAAATGCGAATATCTCGAAACTACGTTTTGTCGAGTTCGCCCTTCGTACCCGGAGCGCCTCATATGATGGGGGCCGTTTAATGCGGAAAAACGTACTCTAAAATATTTCACTTTTGTTCCTCACTTCTAAAATCTTCCTCAGTCGGAAAACAAGAAAGTAACAGGCGATTTAGAATTTCGAAAAAATGGCGGAGATATGTCTTGAAATTTTAAAAAATTCTCTGCGGCCGAGCCGTTGGTCCGATTTTCACCAAATTTTCACCAATTACTCCTTATGTTTGTTAAGAATTTTTGGTGCAAAAAAATTGCCACTTTTATTATTATTTTTTTTAGTAGGGAGAAATTTCATACTTCTACCCAAGAGAGGCACATCCCTAGGCCAAAGAGGCCATTATTTCTACCTTGACACTTAGAAAAATTTTCGAAAAAAAGAACTTGGAAATTTTCAGAATAAAAAAAAAATAGGAAAACCCGGAAAATTTTTCAATAAAAAAAACTTAAAAAAATTTTCGAAAAAAACCCGGAAAATTTTTCGTAAAAAAAAAGTCGCCCTCCCTATTCTTTCCCTCCTATATACTTCCCCCTCCTTTATACTTTCCCTCCCTTCGTTATACTTTCGTTCCCTTATACTTCCCCCTATGTTATACTTCCCCTCCCATATACTTCCCCTCCGTTTTACATCCCCTCGTTATACTTCCCCTCCTATATTGTTACTTCCTTAAGGAAGTTTTCGTTGGAAGCTCTTAAAACCAGTACTTTCAAAATTCTAAACCTTCTTTTGCCCTAAAAATACCGTTTTTGGACTTCTCCCCCCCCCCCCAGGATAGGAGGATGGTCAGTTTATCTGCTACGGCCGGCCGCGGCCCGTTACGAGGGGGAGGGGATGCATTGTTCTCGGAGCATTATGATTAACTTGAGTTTTTTAATCAAACCAGAAGTACTTTATGAGAACTGAATGAACAATGGAAACATTGCGTTAATTATACCCATAGGCACCTATACTTTCTAGTTTTCACAGCTTTGTGGTTTTCTTTTTCCAAGAGAACCGGCGTTGGAAGATAATTGCCAGGTGTCACTGTAGGGAACTAATCCCCTTCAACGATAAATCCCAAGTGACACTGGAGGGAGCCAAATTGAGTCCGTCCCAGATGTACCTTGCTTTAAAGACACTATTAAAAACTGTCTCTCCCGATCCAAGGAATTAGCCTCGGATATGCAATTACCCACGGATCCCACCTGCCTCTTGGAATTGCACACTTCACGAGCAAATCCCCTCCGATGTAAAAGACACTCGGGGAGAAAAATCCAAGGAGGTTTTTTTTTCTTCACTTCTTTTAACCACCCCTTCGCCCTTTTTTTTTCCCTTCTTCTAATTCGGGACGCCTCTTATACAAAGCGATCTTCGTAATGACTGGCTATTGCGGAGGAAACTCAAGCAGTTTCGACTCGTTTCCATTAGATTGTTTTAATTTCCTGGATAGAAAACTTGAAGGGGAAAATTTAGAACGACATAACGGCCTCTAAACTTTTTCAAGATACCTGGGTTATTATGCCAATCTAAATCAAGTTCATGATTTTATTTTTTTTAAATTGCTAACTTTTTAAAAATGTTTTTAAGACTATGATGCTAGTGAGGATTATAGGGTTAGAAAGGGGAGTCTTGCAACTGGGCCAATCCTTTCTTCCTGATAAAAAATGTCGCCGATGGACGTATCTAACTGGGCCATTGTATCAAAATCATAAGTATCTAACTGGGCCAATGAACACTAAAATAGTTGTATCCAACTGGGCCAATACTTGATTATCAACAAATGCGAGGAGAATTGGTCGTTTTTACTACTGCAACAAACTAACCATGTTTTTAGATGGTACTTTCCAGTTTGATGGTACTTCCAGTTTTGGTAAATTCCAGGAATTTTGGTCAAAATGCCTTAAATAGGTAATTTGGTCAAAAATGCCATAAAGTAATTTTGGTCAAAAATGCCATAAATCTGTTGTTTTTAAGACAAAAACTGTGAAAAATGCTTTAATGAGGCAATTTTGGTCAAAAATGCCTTAAAATGGTAATTTTGGTCAAAAATGCCTTAAAATAGGTAATTTTGGTCAAAATGCCTTAAAATAGGCAATTTTGGTCAAAAATGCCATAAAATAGGTAATTTTGGTCAAAAATGCCATAAATCTGTTGTTTTTAAGACAAAAACTGTGAAAAATGCTATTAATGATAGGCAATTTTGGTCAAAATGCCTTAAAATAGGTAATTTTGGTCAAAAATGCCTTAAAATAGGTAATTTTGGTCAAAAATGCCTTAAAATAGGTAATTTTGGTCAAAAATGCCTTAAAATAGGCAATTTTGGTCAAAAATGCCTTAAAATAGGTAATTTTGGTCAAAAATGCCTTAAAATAGGTAATTTTGGTCAAAAATGCCTTAAAATAGGTAATTTTGGTCAAAATGCCTTAAAATAGGTAATTTTGGTCAAAAATGCCTTAAAATAGGTAATTTTGGTGAAAAATGCCTTAAAATAGGTAATTTTGGTCAAAAATGCCTTAAAAAGTAATTTTGGTCAAAATGCCTTAAAAAGGTAATTTTGGTCAAAATGCCTAAAAGTAATTTTGGTCAAAAATGCCTAAATCTGTTGTTTTAACAAAAATGTAAAAAAAATCAATTTTGGTCAAAAATGCCTTAAAAAGTAATTTTTGGTCAAAAATGCCTTAAAAAGTAATTTTGGTCAAAAATGCCTTAAAAGGAATTTTGGTCAAAATGCCTTAAAAAAGTCAATTTTTGGTCAAAAATGCCATAAATCTGTTGTTTTTCAGACAAAAACTGTGAAAAAGCTTTAAATGAATGCAATTTTGGTCGGAAATGCCTTAAAAAAAGCAATTTTTGGTCAAAAATGCCATAAATCTGTTGTTTTTCAGACAAAAACTGTGAAAAATGCTTTAAATGAAAGGCAATTTTGGTCGAAAATGCCTTAAAAATGCAATTTTGGTCAAAAATGCCTTAAAAAAAGGCCCGTGTGCCCGACAAGTGGGATGCAGGTTTCATTTAACTCAAGCTTGGTGGCGTGCAATTCAGAGGTTCGGGTTGACAGTCGAATATAAAAACGATACAACTGAAGGATCAATAAAATATGTAGTAAATTTTTAATTTTGATTTTTTTATTGTTATCCTACTACAAAATCGACGGTATTAATTTTGGCCGATTTGGGCACCAGTTTTGGCCGAATTAGTAACTATGGCTTTCGAGTGGTTGGCCGAGTTGGGCACGATAGTTGTCAAGTCGTTGGCCCAGTTAGATATATTTTGGGTCGTTGATGAAAATATTTGGCCCGGTTGGTTACCAGCCGGGTTAGAAAGATATAACCGAAAATGGAGTTGTAATTTTTCAATGCAAAAATTGAAGTAAAAACGACCAAGTCGGGCGAGCTTAAGGAAGTTTTCGTTGGAAGCTCTTCTAATAAGTACCTTCATAACAAGGGAATAACGTTGGTTTTGTTTCATGCGGCATAACTGACATGATAAAACAAAGTACTACTTATTGACGCTACATAATTTATAAGTTTTATGAATAAAACTAAAGCGACAGTTATCCTTCTTATTTGCTTAAAAAATAAATTAAGACTTTTTTCTACTTCCATGACACGCTCAATAAAACTATTTATACATTCTAATTTGTTATTAAGTGAGTCGTAAATTTTTATAATTTGATTAGTAATCGGTTTGGAAAGCTGGCGAGTAAGCTCGGAGCTCATAGAGGAAGTTGTATTTCGTCAAAATGTGACCGAGGACTCCGGTGCCCTAAACAGGAAATTAGCCGTGTAGTAAACGGTTCGGACCTTGAGTTAATCGCCTTTAATTCCTTTTTATTACGACATTATAAACGCACGATGTTCCAGTTGGAAAAATGAAAAGTTCAAAAAGACGGAGTTAAGTCCATCACGCAAGCGGAAGCCGGCCATAAAATTTATAGGAGCTCCGCCGAGGGTCCGGCCGATTCGTTTTGCCAAAGCTACACCTACTACTTCAATCGTAAAAAGAGACTTTTTTTCACGTGTTAATTTTGATTCCTCATCAACACCGCTTTCTTTGTTTAATTACAAATTAAATTATAATTACAAACGTGATGGAGTTTCATTTAATTGTTTTAAATTTAATAATTTGTAAGCATGAAAAATTAATTAAAAACATTTACTTCAAGAGGTTTGAAAAAAGTTTTATAAAATATTAAAGAAAATACAAAAATTAACTTAAAATTCCATAGAAGTTTGTAAAATCCCCCCCTTAAGACCATACCGCCCGAGCATTTTGTTTCAAAAACAAGAGATCGCAGCACTTTCGCCCCTAAAATTACTTTCCTATTTTTGAGCGCTAAAATCGTCTTAAATTTTTTTACAAAGCTCGTTCTCCTTATTTTGGAAATGCCTATACGGTCTTGGAAGCAGTTTTTCCGAAAAAGTTTTCCTTTGGAAAATAGAAATTTTATTTTTCGACTAAACATTTTTTCAAAAAAAACCGTCAGCCATTTTGTAGGGTTTGACGAGCTCTCTCCAAAAATATATTATACAAGAAAATCCGATGAATAGTTTTGTCGTAATCCTTTTAGAAAGATTCGGCGGAAAATGCCGGGAGGAGTAAAAGAAACGGAGGGCGCTACAATGTTTTGTTTTGATTTTTTAGTGTCCCTCGCTTCATTGTTTTTATGACTAAACTATTTTTTCTATCTTATTACTTTTTTGTTTTTATAAAACGGAAACATCGTCTCTTTTTTGCGACACTTTTTCACGTTTTAATTTACTTTACCTTCTTCGCCAAAATGCAAAAATTTTCTTAGTTTTTTTTTTGTTCAAAAAATTTTCCGAGTTTTTCATTTGAACATTTTTTTAAGTTTTCTTTTTTTTTTCCGCTTTTTTTCCGAAAATTTTTCCAAGTTATTAGGGGTATTCACGATCTTATGTTAAGTAAGAAAATCTTAAAATAAAAAAAATCTTAAAATCTTATGTTATGCCAGAAATCATTTATTTTACAAGATTTCGGTGTTTCCTAAAATTGTCAGAATGGTCGTTGTCGTGACGTCATTGGAGTTCACTTCCTCAATTCCCGGCTTAGCGTTTCCATCTCTTCTCTATCAAATGGCAATTTTGGCCCCATTTTTAAAGGTTTTCAGACTCTTTTTTTTTTTTTTTTTCAAAATTTCCAAAAACGGCGAAGATCATGCGTGTACGTAGTTTTCCGAAAAACCTAACGTCCAATGGCCCAAAGGAGCCCCCCCCCCCCTCCTTCTGTCAAATAGTAAGTTGACGGAGATCATGAAGCAAGAAATAAGTTATTTCGATCCTTTTTTCAGTTGATGGAGAAGTCATTTCTGACTCAAAATGATTTGAAAATGGGAAAGTGTTAGAAGAAAAACGGCTACACTCGCCTAACTGCGTGGTGAAGAAAAAGCGAGTTTTCTCCCGGCTTAGAGAGCGAAAAGGGGATTGAGAGAGATAGAAAAAAAACGTTACCCCCTACACGACGTAAATTTTAAGCCAGTTTCGTCCATTTGTCATGGACTCCTCCGCTGACACGTACATAAAACATAAAAAAAAGAAGAGTAGGGCTTACATTTTTTCCCCTGTTCATGTCCGTAGACGGATTAGCATGGACGACTTGGGGTCTGCGAGGGGCTTGACGTCCTAATCCGCGGGATAAAGTCGATACGGGAGTAACCCGGGGGAGAAAAAAAAAATTGTGGGGGCTCAGGAAGTAATTTGTGTTGTATATAAAGAGGGGGCAAGGGTGTTGGTTTAATAACGGAGCGGCCATTTTGTCTCAAACTTTAAGAGGGGAGATTTTTCGCGGCTACCTAACAAAAAAAAAACTTATAAGATTATTAAAAACCAAATCGATTTTCCGAAAGACCATGTAAGGACACTTAATTGTCTTATTTCGTATTCAGGATGGGCATAGACGATTTTCTTGGGAGGGTTTCGAATCTGCCACGAAGGAGCCGTAAATTCAAAACGCAGATGGCGGAGAAGGAAGAACTTTCGGACATCGGATTCTGTATTCAGGGCGAGTCCTTTAATTACCTTGACCGTCGGATTTTATCTGTTAATCGCCCTCTTGTCTTCTAACCCGAAAACTTAATTAAAGTAAGTACAGATGCGACCTTTGCAAAAACTTCCTCCCCTCGCAATTCGGAGAAAAGGGATATCTCGCCCGTATTTATTACACTACATTTTCGCTTAATAAGGAAAAGCCTTATTAATAAACTTTTTTACTGTTTTCATGTGAAAAAAAATTGGAGGATTTCCTGCCGTGTAGATTTTCTGTCCATTCGGCCTTCGAAAAAATAAGATGCTGAGGGGGAGTTAAAGTTTTCTGAACGACATTGTTGGGTCATTAAATCCGGCTCAAGTTATTTTTTCGCTATACCGACGAAGGGTGGTTTGAAAGGGGGATGAGGGTAAATTTCCTAACCAACCCTCGCCTTCTAAAATCACCCTGATATAAAAGTTGCTTTTTTTTCTCTCTCTCTCTCTCTCCCCCAGCTCATAAGGCGGTAAGATTAGGCGACACATGCCTTAAACTTCGTTCTTCCCTTTTTTTATGTCGCCTAACAATATCGGTGAAAAAATTGCCCGAAGAGGCGCCCAGGGGCTTATTTTCTTCGAAGCGCCGGCTGTTCGCTTTCAAATTAACAAAACAGCTCCTTAGCATGTTATCTTGAACGATTTTTTTTTCTCTCCCTTCTCTCCCCTTATAATCCCCTTGAATGAGTTAAAATATTGTCTACTATAAAAGTCGACGTTTATTAAAAAAAGGAAAAAAGTGGTAGCGCTTAAAAAAGTAAACTGTTTGATTTTTTAAATAAAAATTTCAAATCTCAAAGAAAGAGAAACCTCAAGGTTTGTTCCTCATTTACCTAGTTCCACATCTTAGGCATATTCTTCATCCCAAGAAGAATCACAGTTGCAGAAGGCATCCATTATCGCAGAAGATTTCCCTTTGTCCATATTGGATCCCTACAGGCCAGTGTTGGGCGTAATCGTAATCGCAAGTTTCTTAATTACGATTACGATTACAATCGCATTCGTATTTTTTTCTGCGATTACGATCGTAATCGCAAAAAAAAAATACGATTATAATGGTAATCGCAGAAAAAAAAATACAATTTCGATTGTAATCGCAGAAAAAAAATACAATTACGATTGTAATCGCAGGAAAAAAAATACGATTATAATTTTAATCGTAATCGTAATTAAGAAACTTGCGATTACAATCGTAATCGTAATTGCGATTACGACTACGCCCAACACTGGGGCCTGTAGGGATCCTATATGGACAAAGGGAATTCTTCTGCGATAATGGATTCAGACTTCTGCAACTGTGATTCTTCTTGGGATTATAATCGTATTTTTTTCTGCGATTACGGTCGTAATCGTATTGTTTTCTGCGATTACGGTTGTAATCGCAGAAAAAAATACTATTATAATGGTAATCGCAGAAAAAAAAAATACAATTACGACTGTAATCGCAGAAAAAAAATACGATTACGGTTGTAATCGTTAAAAAAATGCGATTACAATCGTAATCGCAGAAAAAAATACGAATACGATTATAATCGTAATCGTAATTAAGAAACTTGCGATTACGATTACGCCCAACACTGACAGGCCCTTCTCAGTTGAAGTTTTTGCAGCATTCTACAGTGATGGAATAAGGAAAGAACTGCGGTTTTTTCATGAAGGTATGTCAAATATTTTATATTTTTAAATCAGCATCTATAAACGTTAATTTTCCAGTTGGAAACGCGGAAAATTAGAAGATACGATTCATTTCTGGCAGGACTAATTTAAATTTTCCGCACTGAAATTTGAAGGTTGATTTTTTTTTAAGTTATTCTCATTGAAAAAGGTGAGGAGTAATGACATTAAAATTCTCCGCTGATATCACACAGGTGGCCGCTTATACCGTCTTTGTCAGACATGATGAGAAGGTCAGCCTTTCCTTCAACTTCATAGACTACAGTCGCATTTCGTTCATCTTCACATTTGGATGCACCATTAACTTCAATTCTCCTTTGGTAACAATAATACTGACGTTTTCTAACACCAACTCCGTAAGAATTTATATAAATCTACACAAAAAAGCTAATTTCATTGTTATTTTTTAGGATTTTACCGCTCTCAATACGTCGGGTTGGCAGACGACTCGTAATTTCCCTTTTTCTGGATGATTGATGATCCACCTTTTTATCATGTAGCTCTCTTTGGATTCTACGGCTATTCTACGTGTGGGACTGCTTTTGGTCAACGTGGTCTCTTCTACCGGTGCTGGCGGCTGAGTGCTGCGTACAGCGCACGTTATTCTGTTGTTTTTTGAGAAGTTTTCAACGGTCAATTGGAGGTTACGTCCGTAGGAAAGATACCCGAGGCTCTCAATGTGTCGTCTGGAGCACCAGTATTCCGGATTACGTCCGTTTTCTTCCATCTTCATTGCAAACGGGTCGCACGGCAAAGACTGAAAAACGAAATGGAAGGTATTAAATCATGTTCGACTCACCCCATCATATTCAGGTATGTATTCATGACAAAATAGGTAAACTTTAGAAGCTCTAGGAACCGTGATGTTCAATATAAGGACATTCTTGGCGTCTCTTTGCGCTACTAATTCTTTAGTTTCTCCAGCCTTCAATTCCCAATTTTTTTGGTCCTCATTACGCTTTATGTAATCCCTCCTCGGTTTTCTTCCGTAGCTAGGAGCTTTCGGTGTGTTCGGTTTTGAGGATGAGCCAACAGTAAAGTTGCAATTTATCTCCGGCCATCCATTACCGTCAGAATATACGTGTAGCTCCGCCCTCGTGATATTTCTCCGCCGATATTCTCTGCTCAAGCAAAACATCTCTGATGTGTCAACTTTCATGATGACCCGGCTTAAAATGCAGTAGGAGTTCTAAGCAAAAAAATGCTAAATGCAAAAAAAATGTCCGCTTGTACCTCAGTGTCTGTAAATTGACAATCGAGATTGAAACGTTTTCCATTTTTGCCTTGAATCAAATAAAAATCCTCGCTGAAAGGATTTCGCTTTGGTGAATCGAACAACATATCTTTTATAACTTCGATGATGTTCGGTTTAGGACGTGGCTCAGTTGTGCGGAAAAGGCATCTGACGATGCTCGACCCACCTTCTGTATAATTCATCTTGAAATTCAATTTACTTCTGTTTGTCATATAGAAAGTTTCTGTCAGCCAATAAAATGAGCAGAGCTGCTTCTTGTATGCACCGTCGTCGAACGTTATAGTAAACGTATCACAAGGTCTCTTCTGGAAGAAGAAAAATACTTGAATGATTTTTTAAATCTAAAATACGTACGAAATTGGGACTGGGACGATAATCATCGTCGCAAGTGGCTATAATCCCATAGCCTTTTCTCACGGTGAAAGAGTAGCTGATGTCGCCTTCTCCACGAATCGGTGTTTGGTATCCAGGGTTGGTTACCACTTTCGCCTGTCCGGGTAGTAAGGTCCAATCGATTGAGCGGATAGGATCTTCATTATCGGTCGTTGGCGGTGTTGTGGTCGTTCCTTTGGTAGTCTTTTCTGACTTTTTTGTAGTTGTCGATTTTTTGGATGTCGTTGATGGTCTTAGGGATGTAATTTCTGACTTTTTTGCTGTCGTTGGCTTTTTTGTACTTGACAATTTTTTGATGTCGTTGATAGTATTTTGGATATAATTTCTGACTTTTTTGTGGTTTTTGGTCCTTTTGTTGTGGTTGTTGGCTTTTTTGTGGTCGTAAGTTTTTTCGTTGTTGTGGTCTGTCCTTTGGTATTTGTTTCTGAAGTTTTTATTGTTTTAGGTCTTTTGATGTAGTTGTTGGCCTTTTTGATGTAATTGTAGGCATTTTTGTCGTTGTTGCTATTTTGGTTGATGTGGCCGATTTTTTTGTCGTTGCGGTCAGTTTGGTAGTCATTTCTGACTTTTTAGCTGTTGTTGGTCTGTTTGTTGTCGTTGTTGGCTTTTTTGTTGTTGTCGGTTTTTTATTTGCTGTTGCGCTCAATTGTTTGGTAGTCATTTCTGACTTTTAGCTGTTGTTGGTCTGTTTGTTGTCGTTGTTGGCTTTTTTGTTGTTGTCGGTTTTTTATTTGCTGTTGCGCTCAATCGTTTGGTAGTCATTTCTGACTTTTTAGCTGTTGTTGGTCTGTTTGTTGTCGTTGTTGGCTTTTTTGTTGTTGTCGGTTTTTTATTTGCTGTTGCGGTCAATTGTTTGGTAGTCATTTCTGACTTTTTAGCTGTTGTTGGTCTGTTTGTTGTTGTTGTCGGCTTTTTTGTTGTTGTCCGTTTTTTATTTGCTGTTGCGGTCAATTGTTTGGTAGTCATTTCTGACTTTTTAGCTGTTGTTGGTCTGTTTGTTGTCGTTGTCGGCTTTTTATTTGCTGTTGCGGTCAATCGCTTGGTAGTCATTTCTGACTTTTTAGCTGTTGCTGGTCTGTTTGTTGTCGTTGTCGGCTTTTTTGTTGTTGTCGGTTTTTTATTTGACGTTGCTGCTTTCTGGGTTGCCGCAGCCACCTTTACGGACTTAGCAAACCAATGAATAGTATTGCCTTTTAAAGATCGGTATGTAACTTCAATTTTGTTTCCTTCTGAAGAGTAAGAGACGTCGCTGCAAATATCCTTTTCGCAAAATATTTTTTGCTTAGCAGTTTTAAGCTCCTTGACTGTCATTTCGACAGTTTTGCACTTTTCTTTCTAAAGGAAATAAAAAATCCAATTATCAAAATGTAGAGTAAAACCTACTTCCGGATTACTGTTTAAAGAGTGACCGGGTTGTCCACTTACCAGTTATCCAGACTGACATACATTGAACATCAAAATGACGGGACCATGATGAAATATATGCATTACACGCTCCCAACGAAGACAGGAAGAAATAAACCGGTGACCATCACCCCGGAGTCCCAGTGAGATCCTTCGTGAACGCACCCTGGATGTAGGCTGGAAGGGCTTCGCGACAGCCCTTCCAATCAATCTTGTATCGACGGCGCGAAGGGCAGGAATCACATCTTCCCGTGGCTTGTTGCAATAGGTACCAGGTTGTTAAATAGGTATAGCCTCAATTTCGTTTCTTTCCGAACTGAAGGGACGTCCCTTAATGTCCCTTATATGCCGCGACGTCCCTTTTGGTTCGGAAAGAAAAGAAATTGAGGTTATACATACTCCAGTCTTAAGGGAAGCCCTCCAGGAATCTTTTCTACAAGAATGCAACAAGCCACGAGCAACTGCCGATGTAGTTCCTACTCTTCGTGCCGTAGATACAAGAATGATCCCTCAAGGGCTGTCGCGAAGCCCTTTCACCCTACATCCACGGTGCGCTCACAAAGGCTCGTCACGAATGCTAGGACGCGCGGGTGCTGCCACCACATATCTAATCGTCTTCATTGTAACACGTCAAGTGCGTCTATAGCATCACGGCCCCGACATACAATTCAAAAGCATAAAACCACCGCACTTATTGCACAAAAATAAAATGAACTTCTAAAAAAAATTGTTTTTATATCTAATTTTTTGTCAATTTTTCGGTAAATCAGATACAGTATTTATAAATTTTTGCAATAGATGGCATAAGATATTTAATTTTCACGCACTAAATTTTTTGTTCTATTTTAAAGGTTTCGTATTATATTTTTATTATTTCAAACCATAATTAATTCAGTCGAAATAATTATTACAAACAATTGAAACTTTTTGATTTTGGCAAACGCATCCTGAGAAAATAGTTGTACGCAATTTATTGTTAATAAAATAGTTATTAATGTTATAATTTTTTATTATAATTATTAATGATTATTATAATTCCCATGGTTCACCATGTACAGCGAAAAATTCAGAAAAAATTTAGAAAATATTGTTCTACCACCTCGAAAAATCTGAAAAAATTCTGACAAGTAAAAGACTAGTTTTTTAACATATTGTATTGATTTCGTGACGTTAGCTCTTCAGGAACCATTTTTTTCGAGGTTTTGGAATTTTTAAATTAAAAATTCAAGCATTTATTGAGGTCGGAAAACTTTGAAAAAAATACTCTAAGGTGAGTCTTTGGAAGCTCTATAAGCCAGAAAAAAGCTGTGCTCTGTGGGACCATTAGTTCTCGAGATATTAATTATTTTCTGAAATGAGAAAATCGCGTTTTTCACGAAAATCTTTTTGATCTGAAATTTTCCTCATTTTTTAGGCTTACATAGAGGCGTCTTCCTGAATTTTTTCGGCAAAATCGGAGCTTAGGCCATTTTGACCCCCTTATCCCTCTATAGCCACCATTACAATTTTTTTTTCAAGCCTGATTGATGAATGATGAATCATTTTTATCTTAAGTCTTTGTATGCTGTTAAGGAGGACAAAAAAAATTGTTGGAAACACAACAAAAATTGTTCGATAGTCCAAGGATTTCCTTATATAATTTACATTTCACTCACGATATTGCTGATTTTCCAAAGTTTGCATCCAATTTGAACGGAGTTTCCTTTTTCCGATACAAAAACTATCTTCTCCGTTGGTATGTCGATGTCACTCGGATTTGGATAATTCGGTGTGAAGAATTTAAAGTCATTTTGATTTTCGACCAAATAAATAGTTAACTGCCCAAATACTGAGGAAACCACAATAAAATAAGAAATCACAAAACAAGTCAACATTTCTTTAAATTTTTTAACAAATGAGAACTCTTTTTATACATATTAAGTTTATATTTTTGTACTTAAAAATATTTTTGTTGTATTTTACGATTATTTAAAATGTTGTACAGTCTTTAAAACTCTATCTAATGTTCAAGGAAAATCTTTTCCTGGTGCCTTTCATAGGTATGTGTACTTAAAATTTATTTAAAAAATAAATAATATTGTAACATTAATAAACATATGTTATAAACATAAATTATGTTCATTTGTTTAAAGTAGGGAAAATATTACTTTTTGCCCCACTTTGATTTGTACTTTGTTGAATTCTTGGTTTTTAAAGAAAATCTCAAATGAAATAAATAAATAAAAAGAAAATTGAATTGAAAAAAACTTCTGCAGACTTTTTTGATCCCTAGAAATATGTTAATGTTGTATTTCAACAATAGAATTTTCGTATGGCCTTGGGGGATTTTAAACAAAAAAACTACTGCCGATCTAAGTGTTTAAATCGAACTTGAAATATGTAAATGTTTCTATGAATGGCTCGTAATTTAATCTGACGTGAGAATAAAAAAGAATAGAAAAAAAATGTGGGGCTTGTTAGAGAAATAAAATGAAGTTTAAAGGGTCGAGTAACCGACATTTTCGATCAAAACAGGTCACCGATAACTGTAGGGTTGTTGCGACACTTCCTACATATCGGAATATCGATATTTTCCTTCCGATATATCGGTTCATCCGATATTTTCCTTCCGATATATCGGTTCATCCGATATTTTCCTTCCGATATATCGGTTCATCGGGTATTTCCCTTCCGATATATCGGATCATCCGATATTTTCCTTCCGATATATCGGTTCATCCGATATTTTCCTTCCGGTTTATCGGTTCATCCGAGATTTTCCTTCTGGTATATCGGTTCATCCGATATTTTCCTTCCGGTTTATCGGTTCACCCGATATTTTCCTTCCGGTTTATCGGTTCACCCGATATTTTCCTTCCGATATATCGGTTCATCCGACATTTTCCTTCCGATATATCGGTTCATCCGATATTTTCCTTCCGATATATCGGTTCATCCGACATTTTCCTTCCGATATATCGGTTCATCCGATATTTCCCTTCCGATATATCGGTTCATCCGACATTTTCCTTCCGATATATCGGTTCATCCGATATTTCCCTTCCGATACGATATTCCTTACCGATATATCGCAATATTTTTACGATATGAATTCGAAAGAAAAATGGGGCAACACACGGATAACTGATAACATCCGATGCGATGTATCGCGATATATCACGATGTTTCGGAATATCGCGAAATTCTCCTTCCGATATTTGCGATATTTTCCTTCCGGTATATCGGTTCATCCGAAATTTTCCTTCCGATATATTGGTTCATCCGATATTTTCCTTCCGATATATCGGTTCATCCGATATTTTCCTCCCGATATGTCGGTTCATCCGATATTTTCCTTCCGATATATCGGTTCATCCGATATTTTCCTTCCGATATATCGGTTCATCCGATATTTTCCTTCCGATATGTCGGTTCATCCGATATTTTCCTCCCGATATGTCGGTTCATCCGATATTTTCCTCCCGATATATCGGTTCATCCGATATTTTCCTTCCGATATATCGGTTCATCCGATATTTTCCTTCCGATATGTCGGTTCATCCGATATTTCCTCCCGTTATGTCGGTTCATCCGATATTTTCCTTCCGATATATCGGTTCTTCCGATATATCGGTTCATCCGATATTTTCCTTCTGACATGACATATCGCTTCATCCGATATTTTCCTTCCGATATTTATCCGATACGATATTTTGAGAAATCGGATAAAATATCGGAAAGAAGGCCATATCGAGTCAACCCTACCGATAGGCGAGTAGTGAAGGGAAATAAAAGAAGAGTTGCAAAAGTCCAAAATTTTAGACGTAGATTCCTCTAGTTAGACCGAGCTATTCAATTATTCCATTCGTTAGCTCTAAAATATTCCTCCTTGCTGAAATAATTAGATATTTACGTACTCGTTATTGCCTTTTATTCTTTCTTATCATAATTTCTCCATAAAATCAAGATTTCGGTGCTGAAAAAAAGAGAAAAGAGGCGTTCCAGTGGACACGGTGTGCGAGAAAACCTGTGCGCGAGACAAAATTATCAAGTCTTAACTCGATTCGATCCTATGCTTCTCTTTTTTGTTCATTTGCATTTTTTTCTTATTTCGTAATTAGAATCCGTTTTTTTCTCTCTCCTTATCGTCTAATTAGATCGCATCAGCTCGAACAAAACAGTCTTATTTGTTTCCCCAATTATTACACCTCCGAAGCACAAAGACCTTTTGAACGAAATGTCTCGAGTATCAAAAAAAATCTAATGAATAAAATATTATTCTTGTGAGTTTTATTCGCTTATGACGACGTTCAGATATCTGAAGAAGTTTTTCTGCTTTATCTCGCCCGGGATTTGCAAGGCGTGGGAGAGGTGTCACCTGGCTTCAGTAAACACCCTTATACAAACGTTTCCTCCCGTCAGTTTTTCTCCTTTTTTGGATGATTACAGCCCCGATCCTGCAGTTAATAATTAGTTTATTTAAATTCTTCAACTGTTTTCTTCATAGGGGCTTGTTTATTGTTTTATTCTCGTCTTTGACAGCATCTTACCCACCTTTTTAATTTTTAAGTCGCTTTTCAAATAACAATTGTTTCCTTTTTATTTACTATAGGGTTTTTGTTTCCTTTACTTTAATTACATCCTTAAAGAGAAGTAAAAATATAGGAGGGGGAAGTATAAGGGAGGGGGAGTATAACGGAGTGGGAAGTATATGGAAGGAGGAAGTATAAGGGAGGGGGAAGTATAAGTGAGGGGAAGTATATGGAGGGGGAAGTTTAAGTGAGGGGTAGAATAACAGAGGGTTTTCCTTTTTTTTCGATAATTTTCCGGTTTTTTTTTTTCGAAAAATTTTCCAAGTGTCAAAGTAGAAATAATGGGCTCTTTGCCCGAAGTATGTGCTTCTCGTAATGGGAAGAATTCTGAAATTTCTCCCTACAAAAAAAAAATTAATAATTAAAAGTGTCAATTTTTTTACGCCAAAAATTCTTAAAAATATAAGGAGTAATCGGTGAAAAGTTGGTGAAAATTGGATTAACGGTCGCAGCGGCCGCAGCGAATTTTTTAAGATTTAAAACAGACATATCTCCGCCATTTTTTCGAAATTCAAAAATCGCCCTCGTTACATTCTTCTTCACCGGCTAAAGAAATTTGGTGAAAATTTGGTGAAAATCGGATGAAAACTGTGGCCGTAAAGTGTTCCGGAAAAAATGCTACGTCCGGCCGGAGCCACAGACAAAGTTGAGATCGGTAAAGGTCAATATTCGAATATATCCTACGGGGTCTGGAAGACCCCTCCCCAAAAACCCGACGTGGAGGGTATCACAATAACTTCTTTAAGGAAGTTAAAAATATTTGCATAGTGCACCAGTTTAATTTTTCTTCGGGAATCTAATCGTTTTCAAATCTTTTATCAGTTGCATGTCTTTAACGTGGACCGTGTTAAAAGTGCAACTAACCGGATCGCGGAGAGGGAACAGCATATTTTATGAGATGCATATAATTAAAACATTTTTTTTTCTACCCCCCTATCTCGTATAGACATCACTGGTTCACAGCTCTCGAACAATGATTTTTATGAGTTTTACTACCTTTCGTGGAAATTCAAATTTTTTCCCCTTATCTCCTGCTCTGAATTTTTTTTTTCAGGTAAAAACTTCTCTTTTTTAACTAATAAAGATAAATCATTGAATAATAAAGTCATTATAATAATTTTCATATTTAATATTCAAAAGAAGACAATTAAGGTATATTATGATGCGAAACTCAGAATGAAATATTATTGTATTAATCGGATTAAGTTCTACTTCCTTGTACATAATTTTGTTTTTATATAACTATGTATTTATTTTATATTCATATAATATTGCAAAATTTTAAGAAAAACTAAAGTGATTTTTTGAATGATGAATTTTTCTTCAATATTTAAACTTGATTTTTAAAAAAATATAATGGCGTTCAGAGCTCAAATTACAAGACTAAATATTTTTGGCAAGATACTTATCCGACAAAAAAGCTTAAAAGAAGATCGGTCGGTTTGATAAATTCCTTTGCCAGCCTGTGTTTATTCAAAAATATTCACTTTCACTCATTCACACCCAAAAAAAAAAAGAATAAAAAAAGTTAAAATTATAAATCTTCCCCATTCATAATTCTTTCATTCACAAGGAATTTTATCTCGGATGTACAACACTGGTTTTATGAGGACCCCCCTTCGGAATTTGATATGTGCATTCAAATGAGGCAGAAACCTCTCTCTTTCTTTTTCTTCTTCTTTTTAAACGGAACCCAGCATTATACAAAATACGTAGCTAAATAGTAGAGTTTACAACAAGGATATGTTATCCGGTTTCTTTCCCCATCGCATCCCTTTATTTATTCTTCCGCACTTGAGGAAATAACGAGTTTTATTTCTATAAACAACGTTTCTATCTTGGAATTTATAGAAACAAATTCTTACTGTGGCTTATTTGTTTATCTTACATTTATAACTTCTTACATTTTAAAATATTAAATTTAGAACGTCGGAAAAGAAGCGAAAAAATTGAAATTTCACAGGTAAATTTTTAAAAACTAATTTTTAGGGGTCTCCGGAGTTTCTGAAGCTGAAGATAAAACTAAGTCTTGATATCAAGAAAGATCGGATTTAAGAAAGTTGGGATTAAATGACTTTTAAAACCGGATTTTTGCGGGTTACATTCCTTCACTACGTACTTGTCTGTCAAGGCTACTGATTCAAAGCTTTTCATGGAAAGTAACAAGTGGTTATTTTTTAAAATAAAATTTTATGAGAGCAACCATTGAAAGTACCAGTTTGAAGAGCTTCCGACGAAAACTTCCTTAAATAGAAGTAAAAATATAGGAGGGGGAAGTATAACGGAGGGGGAAGTAAGGAAGGGGTAGTATAAGGGAAGGAAAGTATAAAGGAGGGGAAGTATAACGGAGGAAAAGTAAGTATAACGGAGGAAAAGTATACCGGGGGGAATTTTTTTTTTTTTTTCGAAAAATTATCTGTTTTTCTTTTTTCGAAAAATTTTCAGTTTTTTTTTCGAAAATTTTTCTAAGTTTTATTTTTTAAATTAGTAGTTTCCCCTCCCCCGCCCCCGAAACATTTTATAAGTGTTTTTTTACGAAAATTTTTCGTATCAAGTATCAAGTATCAAGGTAAGAATAATGGGGTTTTTGCCCAAGGGAGGTCCCTCTCGTAACGGGTGTAAGTATGAAATTTCTCCCTACTTAAATGATAATTAATGAAAAGTTAGATAATTTTTTTTACACCAAAAACTCTTTAAAAATATAAGGAGTAATTGGTGAAAATTCGGTGAAAATCGGTCGCAGCGAATTTTTTAAAATTTCAAGCAGACATATCTCCGCCATTTTTTCGAAATTCAAAAATCGCTCTCGTTACATTTTTTTTCACCGGCTAAAGAAATTTTTGTCAAAAGGTGAAAATCGGTTGAAAACTGCGGCCGTTAAGTGTTCCGGAAAAAATGCTACAGCCACAGACAAAGTTGAGATCGGAGTTGTTTAATCGATTTGACCCTTCGGGGCTGCAAGAACCTTTCCCTAAAATCCGACAAGGAGAGTAAAACAATAATGTCTTTGTGGAAGTAAATTTTTACAGATTTTCGAAAGTGGAAATTAACTTCTGTGGCAGGGAGGTATTTGGTAAGTACGCAAATGACCGTAAAACTAACCAGATTAATTCATCAGATTAGGTAGGCTGTTAAGTATTGGTGTTGTTGAGGTTGTAGAATTTTTTTTTTTTTTTTTTTTTTTTTTTTTTTTTTTTTTTTTTTCCCGTGTGTGTTATAGTTTTTCCCGTGTGTGACATGTAAAAAAATTGTCAATGACATCGTTAGGTTTAGAAAAAATATCAATATAATAACAAAATATACTACAGTTAATTTTTTAGAGCAATAATTTATACTTTTACTACCTTTTAACGAAAATTTTTATTAATAAATCTATTTATGTTTAATCTAATCCCTAATTAAAAGAATAAACAAAATCTAGTCACCACTGTTTTTTCATAGTTTTAAAAGTTTCCGTTCTAAAAGCATGCGTTATTTTTATATTATTTAAATTTTATTACTCTAAATTGGTTTTTAAAAATTGGTTACTCTTAAGAAAGAGAAAACAATATCGAAAAAATGTGCTTGTTTATAAAACGTAGTAATCGAGAAACCAAAAAATATGGTAAAAATAAGAGTTCAACAATAAGTAATAGTTATTAAATTTTACGTTATTTTAGCTTCAATTAAAAAGAGAATTTACACCCAGGATGGACAAAATATATTTCGATGTAATCATTAAAACACCAAAAAATTGTAAGAGAAAGTGTTTTTAAATACTTTTTAATTACCCTTTTTGTATCTACCTATCTTTTAAAAATTTATCAAATGTGCTCTCTCTTTATGTTTTTATTAATTTTATGCTTATTACAATAAGATCTTTTGTTATTATAGTAATTATGTCGTTTCACAGATTCACTGATGAAGATCAAGGGTTTTGATCGAAACATGTCTGAATAAAATCAACCAAAAAACAAGTGCTATAAATCCATTAAAGAACCTAGCCGTAAAACTAACTTTAACTATGTGTTTCTTACCGAGGATTTCAATGAAAAAGTTTTTTTTTTTTCAACTAAATAAAGAAAGAACCGTTAATACACGTAATCGATTTAAACTCGGTTTAATTAAATTTCATTCACGGTTCTCTCATGAGAAATTAAACGATTGTGAAAGGAATCAAAATCAAGGTGAAAAAGCGATTAATTCAAAGGGGAGAGAAGGCGATGGAAGAAGAAAGAGAAAAAGATTTCTCGGTGCGGTCGAGGTGAGGAGGGCGTATTGATAAATAAATAACTTTAATTGCATCATTGGCGGATATAACAGAGAGGTGTTGTGAGAGAAACGTGCTGGAGTTAATGACCGGTCGGACCCATTAGTAGACAATACATTCAACACTAAGATGAAAGGAACCGCTGAGTATAAATATATCATCCATCTGGGGCGTAGCGTGGATCTTCACGGGCTATCGAGTCTCTATTTATTATCACTGCAACCCTTTTCTCTTTTTCCCTCCTCCGTCGAAAACGCGCCGCGCCTTATCTCGTTTCGGAAAGGGGCCGACATCTAGGAGGCGTCCACGCCCTTTCTTTTAATTCCCGCCACAACCTCCGAGACGAAAAACAATGGGAAACGAGAATTGATCGCTTCGCGTGGGCGACTCAACGCGAATAATCACGATTTTCCTTATTGGAACACGACTTTATCAATTTTCTTTCCCCGGTGACACTTTCTAACGGCCCGCTTCGCCTATTGAAATTATTCTAATTTTATTCATACAATCGTAGGAAGTGTTAGACAATAATTTCACACTGCGCCATTTTGCAATTTAAATTGAGCGCAGGTGGACTGATTAGTTTCAACTGTCGATAACTATTCAAATTGTTCAAAACTAAAATTGTCCATATTTCAGATTTAAAAAGTTATTCCAACGGGGAGGCGGCTCAATTGCTCTCTTGAGCATCACAGTTTACAGTATTTCTTTCGTCAACTACTCATTTATTAGGTGTACAAAATGAAACTCAGCCACAGGGTAAATTTGAATTTTGTAGATTTTATCCGAGTTTCATTTTGTACACCTTGTAGTTCATTTTTTCAAAATTTTAAACATTTTAGGCGTTAAAGTCCATCAAAAGTTGACCTCCGTGTAAGAAGGTTATTGAAGAATAACCATTAAGAAGGTTAATTTTTAAAGGCTTGTAAATCATAAACCGTTACAAATATTGAAAAAATGCACTAAATAAAATCAGTTGGAAATGTAATTCTCTTTAATTTTTATTCTATTCATTTTTTCACTAGGACGCACTGTTTTCAAGATAAATTTATTTTTAAAAAAATTATTTTCCGAAAATGGTACATCCTAGAAAAAAATAATTAAGAACAAATTTATAGAAAAATAAATTTCCTACAATTTTTATTATTAGGTGCACAAAATGAAACTCAGCCACAAGGTAAATTTGAATTTGTTGATTTTAGATGAGTTTCATTTTGTACACCTAATACTTTAGTGAAAAAAGATTAAACAAAAAGTTGTAATTTTGAAAGGCTTGTTAGTTCGATTTGTCTGACGTCTTTCGATTACTTAAAACGTATAGAGGCACGGTCATATTCAGACTTTATCCCTTTTGTCATACGGACTGGAAATACGTGGGCGAGCACCTTGTAGATAAAGACACGTTCACTTCATCAACTCCGTTGATTGTCAACCTCGTGTCAGCCGTTTTACAAATGAGTCTCATTGATATCATCGAGCCCTTCATCAAACAAAGTTTAAATCAACTCCGGGGCATCAATAGGCAATCAAAAACGGACCCTATTGTCCTTTTCGATCTTGACAACGATTTCAAAATGGTATAACAAACAGGAGTCTCCTACTTTATTGATTGTTGTTTCTGTTTGTTTAAGAAAAAATATGGGGCTTTTTAAAGATGTACATTCAAGAAGTCTTGGAAGAACCCACCGGGAAGGGGAGTCCTCAGTTTAAAAAGAGAGTTCCCGGACTTAAAAATATCGTGTACTACAACTCGTCCAAAATTTGTAAGCCCAAAATCATTCAGAAACTTGAAATCTGCATATTTTCCACAGCTCACTAGGGACTCATGATTGGTGAAGAGAAAAAACTTTGCATATAGATTTTCGGCAATAAAAAAGATTCCTAAAAACATGAGTTTAGATCATTTCCAGGGTATGAAGTTAAAAAAAAAGAAAAGCTTAATTTTTTTTATGTTCGCATTTCGTCCGTGATTGATTTCTCGGTAAAGCCGTTCTGAAGTCATGCGGACCGATTGATGTTTATACCTCCCCGGTTTTATTGCTTTAGACCAATTTACTCGGCGAGATAGCTTCGGAAGCTGTTAAAGGGAAAATTTTTACATTATCTCAAACCGAGGGAGGTCTTCAGAAGAAAGTTTACAACGTCTGAAGAACTCGAAAGGAAACGGCTCCCGGTTTTTACACACGCCATTTTTAGTATCAACTATTAAAAGTTTTTAATTCTTTTATTCCTTAAAAAACTGTATAGACGTTAATTGCCCGCTTTTATAGTGAGTTGCAAAAAAAGGTTTTTAAGTTATGCAATTTGAATCGGTAGAAATGATAATTATTCATCATAAGATGTGTAATGACGAAGATTTGTTGAGTTGTCAGTTTGCATGCTCCTGGGAGTAATAGACGCAATAACTTAACGATTAATTAGCCAAACGATGCCATCTGTTTAAGGTAATTAGAGCGGGATGCGTAATAAGGGACTCGTGGGTCAATCTCTCTCAGAAATCCTAGATAAGATAACGGAAGCCCCGTCGAGAGCTCCCCCGCTAAGCATCCGAGCCATTGTCCGGGAGGTCGAGGTGTGAGGCGGAATATGCCATAAATCCACACCCGGGGTTTTGTGGCCGATGGAAACCCCTCAACGACGCGGTAGGTCGACCAAAACACGACAACCCGTAAGCCCTCTTATAGAACGCAACTGTCACGCCAACTTCATTGTTTATCTAATAAAACAACGCACAAAAATTACAAGAACTAACAAAAACGTCAGTTCCACTGTCAAATGAAGGACATGAATGCCAACTTTCTGCCTAAGAACTCTGAAGATTGGGGAAAAAGGTCATCCTTGCGCAACTAGGCGCTCAGTAAGCTAATCGTGCTGTAGCTTAGGTTGGGTCTTTGCCCTTTTTGGACCATTATGACTTTTGATCTTTTCTATTAGGTGTACAAAATGAAACTTAGCCACAGGGTTTGAATTTTGTAGATTTTAGCCGAGTTTCATTTTGCACACCTAGTAGTCCATTTTTTCAAAATTTTGAACATTTTAGGCGTTAAAGTCCATCAAAAATTGACCTTCTCCGTGTAAGAAGGTTATTGAAGTATAACCATTAAGAAGGTTAATTTTTAAAGGCTTGTAAATCGTAAACCGTTACAGATATTGAAAAAATGTACTAAATAAAATCTGTTGGAAATTTAATTCTCTTTAATTTTTATTCTATTCATTTTTTCTCTAGGAAGCACTGTTTTTAAAATAAATATATTTTAAAAAAAATTATTTTATTAAGTGCAAAATAGAGAATTAAATTTCCTACAATTTTTATTTATTAGGTGTACAAAATGAAACTCAGCCACAGGGTAAATTTGAATTTTGTAGATTTTAGCCGAGTTTCATTATGTACACCTAGTAGTTCATTTTTTCAAAATTTTGAACATTTTAGGAGTTAAATGCCCGGTTTCCAGAACGTTTCGTTATCGAGTCGATAGGTATAGATTCGATAAAGTTATTAGTTCGATAACTCCGAAGCGGGTTTCTCAAACGAAACAGTCGTTAAGTTATAGATTCTATAACTATCGGTTCTACAACTGAACTTCATGAGAAAATCCAGCAATCCATCCAACAATCCATCCATCGCGCCACTATTTCATTCAATTTTTTGATTATTTATGAAAACTTCTTGGTGGTTTCAGTAGTCGAACCTTATCATTACCAATACGGAATTCCAAACTGGGTCTGTTTTAGACAAAATTAACCCCTATGTGTCATCAGATGTGCTTGTGATCCTCGCAAAAATTAACAAACAGACCGTCCGTGTTCAAGATTCGTGTTCGTTTGGTATCGCAAAGGGGTTCATTTTTTCATTTAGTGAGGATCTAATTGTTTAGTGAGTCTAGCGAGAACGGACGCAATAATAATAATAATAATAATAATAAATTATTTAACGTGTTCATTTTCCTTTGTAAACAGCGATCGGGTTCTAGGGTAAAAATCAAAACGGGTAAAAAAAACTATGTATAACCGCTTCGGGTGGGTCTCTAGCAGACCGAGTTTTATTATTAATTATTATTTATTAATAATGCCGAAGGAAAAATCTCGGGCTAAAAAGACGTTCCTATATTTCATCGGTTGTTCAGGGTTATAGACGAAAAATCCATTTTTAAAATTCAAGAAAAATTTTGAATAAAAAAAACACGCCGGACGAGAAGAATTTATTAAAAATTTCTCCTTTTCTGCTTATAGAATAGATATCGAATGATTTTTGGACCGCTAACTTTAGCGGGAGATTTATGGAACCGATAGCCTAACGAACTTTCTAGCAACCCATTTTTACTAATTTTACGGAGTTATAGAACCAATAGTACTATCGGTTCTATATCTAACGTTCTGGAAACCGGGCAAAAGTCCATCAAAAGTTTACCTTCTCCGTATAAGAAGGTTATTGAAGTGTAACCATTAAGAAGGTTAATTTTTAAAGGCTTGTAAATCGTAAACCGTTACAGATATTGAAAAAATGCACTAAATAAAATCTGTTGGAAATTTAATTTTCTTTAATTTTTATTTTATTCATTTTTTCTCTAGGGCGCACTGTTTTCAAGATAAATTTATTTAAATAAAATTATTTTCCGAAAATAGTGCATCCTAGAAAAAAATAATTAAGTACAAATTATAAAGAATTAAATTTCCTACAATTTTTATTTATTAGGTGTACAAAATGAAACTCAGCCACAGGGTAAATTTGAATTTTGTCGATTTTAGCCGAGTTTCATTTTGTACACCTAATATCTGAGAAAGTAGCCCAAGAACTTCATTTTGTTAACAGGGCTGCATTTTTTGCAACAGTTTGGGATTTTTGTTTATTGTAGCAAATTTTTCAAACATTGGGAACACATTTTGAAATTATTTATCGAAAATTTGTGAAAGATGCATGAATATTTCCTTAGGGTAATTCCCAGGGTTCATTTGTCTGTGAGCGACCTCGCTTTTCCCCCCTTTCGAGACCCCGAACCGGGGAAGCGTCGGAATCCCCGCGAGAGTTGAAACATTAACAACAAAACGCGGGTAGGGGCCGGTCAAGTTGAAGGGAGATACGAACGTCTATTCTCCCCAATGGGCCCAACGCCCGTAAACGTCAAGAGTGACGCTTTCCCAAACGTAATTAGCTAAGCGGTGAGCCAAATGACTTTTAGAATGAGTGGCGACCCCTTTCGTCTAACTGTTACATACTCAATGACGATGAAAATTTAAAGGGGCTTTTTTCGGGACGTTGGTATGATACGGGAAAAAATATACCCACACAAGGTGTCGCCGTAAATGGTATCGCCACCCACTCGCTTGAGGACCACTGGCCACTTATTTATCTCATAAATGCCCTCTCGCGTGGATAACCGGTTAGAATTTTTACGAGACAACTGTCACATGGAAAGATTCTTTTTTCGCCTCATTATTTCAACTTTCCTCGCATCAGGAAGCCCAACATTCCTTCAAATTTTTATGATACCTAAGTTTTTCAAAAAGTTTAAACCAACGAGCTTTTAGAAACAGAACTGCAGACTGCACGATTAGCTTACTGAGCGCCTAGTTGCGCAAGGTTAACCTTTTCCCCCAATCTTCAGAGTTCTTAGGCAGAAAGTTGCGCACAATAGACCCATCAGGGGTCGGAGTGCATAGGGCCCTAATTAACCTAAATCTAGGCAGAAAGTTGGCATTCTTGTCCTTCAATTGACAGTGGAACTGACGTTTTTTGCCGAGAATTTGGTAGTTCTTGTAATTTTGTGCGTTGCTGTATTAGATAAACAATAAAGTTGGCGTGACAGTTGCCTTATAAGAGGGCTTACGGGTTCTCAGAAGATTTTAAGTTTGTCAGCAATGCCGGCCGGCCGTTATTTCAAAGGGAGGTCCCACTGATAGCATAAAAATTGTGTTTTCAGGCTTTTTCGTGTAATCCCCGCGATATGTGCCCGTGAATCCGGTAGAAAGGCACTTCTCAACATATCTGGGAACAGAAATGAAACATTTTAAGGTTAAACAAATTTTTTCATATTGATTTTTAGGTTATTAGTAAACCATTATAGATGATCGAATGACTAGACCATAGCTAAATGATTCAGAAACTTTACATTTTAACCGCGAGGCTGCAGCACTGTCCAAAGCGCCCTCCATCCAACCACTTTCTTGTAAAGCCATTTACAACTGCACAATAAAAAGAACTTTAAAAAATAATTTTAAATAAGACCCAGGTGTTTTTGAAATCAAAGCAATTCATTTTTATTACCGAGGATCTGGGAAGTTGGGAAAAATCTACATACTAATGTCCACAAAGGATCCTGAATACTTTTTTTCTCAAAAACAAAACATTTTACAAATAGAAACTTAGAGTTGCAATAAATAACCGGCTAAGGGAAACGTCGTTGTGATACATTGTGCGAAAAAAAAATTTCTCCTCCTTTTGTTACATTTTCACCTTTATTATTAGGTGTACAAAATGAAACTCGGCTAAAATCTACAAAATTCAAATTTACCGTGCGGTTGAGTTTCATTTTGTACACCTAATAAATAAGACTTGTAGGATATTTAATTCTCTATAAATTTGCACTTAATTATTTTTTTCTAGGATGCACCATTTTCGGAAAATAATTTTTTTTTAAATAAATTTATCTTGAAAACAGTGCGTCCTAGAGAAAAAATGAATAAAATAAAAATTAAAGAGAATTGAATTTCAACTGATTTTATTTAGTGCATTTTTTCAATATTTTCAACGGTTTACGATTTACAAGCCTTTAAAAATTAACCTTCTTAATGGTTATAGTACTTCAATAACCTTCTTACACGGAGAAGGTTAACTTTTGATGGACTTTAACGCCTAAAATGTTCAAAATTTTTAAAAAATGAACTATGTACTAGGTGTACAAAATGAAACTCGGCTAAAATCTACAAAATTCAAATTTACCCTGTGGCTGAGTTTCATTTTGTACACCTAATATATCCTCTCTTTTAAATCTTCCTCAAAAGAAGTTACTGCATTTCAATCCAGTCCTTAGAAAAGGGTCTTCCAGACCCAGGGAGATTGAGGTTGACTGTGCCTACGTCAGATTTTTGCGGATAACACAAATTTTTTATGCCCGGAAATATTGTAAATGTTATTTTGAATTTTATTATTAGTTAATAAGGAAGCGGGCTAGTTCAGACTAATTCTTTCGTGTCGATGCTTATCAAAATAAGAAAAATTAGGACGTTTCCCGTTATAGTACTTAATTCATTTATATAAAACTATTAACATATAAAAATCATTCGCTCATCATTGTATTCACTCTTATAAAACGATCTACGTTTATCTTGTTTTCTAAACCTAAATAATAGCTTTCATTAACATTTTTTTAAATAGAAAAATTACTCCTGAGGTCGAGATAAAATTAACGAAAAGTATTTCTTTTTTTGCATTCTATTTTTAGAAAATAATATTTCACATTAGTTAACATTTGAAAGTCGTAAATTTTACTGAGGATGGGATTTTCGCACAAGTTATACGTGCTATTAATTAAAATTCAAGATTCTTCCGGGTGAATAATGTTGCTGTAATCGCTGGTATTCCGATTGCATACAGACGAGGGGATTACGGGTCTGGAGCATGCCGGACGGAACTAAAAAATGAGGATCTTAGGACCCGATTTTAGCCCCTGTGAAGTAGGAATGCCGTGCAGGAAAGCCGTCCGGCCGGCCGTCCGTAGCATTTTTTTCCGGAACACTTACGGCCACAGTTTTCATCAGATTTTCACCAAATTTTCACACAAATTTCTTTAGCCGGTGAAGAAGAGTGTAACGAGGGCGATTTTTGAATTTCGAAAAAATGGCGGAGATATGTCTGTTTGAAATTTTAACAAATTCGCTGCGGCCGAACCGTTAATCCGATTTTCACCAATTACCTACTCCTTATATTTTTTAAGAATTTTTGGTGCAAAAAGATTGCAACTTTTTTTATTATTATTTTTTTTTTAGTAGGGAGAAATTTCACACTTCCACCCTTACGAGAGGCACATCCCTAGGCCAAAGAGCCCATTATTTCTACCGCATGGAAAAATTTTCGAAAAAAAGAACTTTGAAAATTTTTCCAAAAAAAAACGGCAAATTTGAGGGAAAAAAACCCCTGGAAAATTTTCATAAAAAACAAATACTTCCCCCTCCCTTATTCTTTCCCTCCTTTGTACTTCCCCCTCCTTTATACTTTCCCTCCCTTTTTTATACTTTCGTTCCCTTATACTTCCCCCTCTGTTATACTTCCCCTCCCATATACTTCCCCCTCCGTTTTACGTCCCCTCCGTTATACTTCCCCTCCTATATTGTTACTTCTCTTTAAGGAAGTTTTCGTTGGAAGCTCTTCAAACCAGTACTTTTTTCCGTGTCTACTCCTCAAAATTTGACGTGCTTTACCTCACAATTTAAAATTTGCAACCCATTATTAACAAAATCTTGTAAATACTCCGCTGCCCAATCTATCTAGAATCAATTTAGAAAAAATCGTTTTTCATTATTTTGAGGTTCAAATTTCTGAAAAAAAGTTCAATAAAAAACGACATGGTATTAAAAGCAGGACGGACAAACAAAATAAGGGGGAAAACAAAACTTCCTTTTTTGGTCATTTAAGGTAAATGTATTGAGGATGGAAGGAAATGTCCATAAATTGAAAGAAAAAGAAGGGAGGGCACAGGTGCCGCTTAAACTCGAGCGAGTTCCTTTAAGCCGCCTTCTTTCTACTTAATAGGAGCTTAGAAAAATACTATAAAGTATAACGTCCCTCGCCAATACATCTTTTCAATTTGAGATCCTCGAGTCTGCCTAAAAGGCGGCGTAGAAGTGAGGGTGGGGGTTTATAATGCCATCAATACGTGCCTACTTTTATAAAGAGGGAGTGTATTTCATTTTTTTTACCCAAGGGGTGATATATAATAAACTAAAATCTCCTTTCCCAGGAGACACCGCGAGAGCCGCAAATTGCATGATCCACCCTTCGTTGGAATAATAGAATAATAAAGGATTCCCATGGTTGTATTTTACTGTCCCGTAGTACTGGGATTACTTTTTTTAACTGGAGAAACTCGTATATACGATTTCGCCGAATTATATTCCTTTCCAAGTTTGCACTTTTCTGTCTGGATGATGAAGAACTTGGATTTGAAGAATGAATTATACGTAATCGGAGTTTTTTTAAGGGAGAAGGGATTTGCATGGATACACGCCTCGAAGATGTAAAAAAGTACACATAGGATTTGCTTACTTTATTGAATATTTACCACGGGATGTCCTCCCTCCGGTTCTATTTGAAACGAAAATTTATTGAGGCTTAGAAAATAAGGTTCACCCACACCCTCGCTCAAACCTTCCTTATACGGGCATTACTTTTCATTTACATTTTTAACGCTTCACTGTCCAAAAAAATCGTTATTGCTGCAAGTTTTCCGGGGGCACACGTCAATTTACATAAACGTGGTTAATCGCCCAAGTTTGGGTAATTTTGGCACATAAACCGTCCCAGGTACCTGCGCTTTTCCTACGGTTTTTGACTCAATTACGGAGATAAGATCGCCTGGGACACACCTCAAGGTGATGATAATTCCCACATCCAGGTGCCTCTTTCGAGCATCTCCGTAATTAATTTAAGCACCTCTGCCTACCGTTCTAACATATAATCAAGATGATTAATATCAGGAAGTACTCGCCCAATTCCGCTCTTAAAAAAAAAGGAACTCTTCAGAATTATTTTTCTACAGTTGTCAACGTTTACTATTGGTGTACAAAATGAAACTCGGCTAAAATCTACAAATTCAAATTTACCCTGTGGCCGAGTTTCATTTTGTACACCTAATACATAAAACTGTAGGAAATTTAATTCCCTATAAATTTACACTTAATTATTTTTTTCTAGGATGCACCATTTTCGGAAAATAATATTTTTTTAAATAAATTTATCTTGAAAACAGTGCGTCCTAGAGAAAAAATTATAGAATAAAATTAAAGAAAATTAAATTTCCAACAGATTTTATTTAGTGCATTTTCAATATCTGTAACGTTTACGATTTACAAGCCTTTAAAAATTAACCTTCTTAATTGTTATACTTTAATAACCTTCTTACACGCAGAAGGTCAACTTTTGATGGACTTTAACTCCTAAAATGTTCAAATTTTGAATAAATGAACTACTAGGTGTAAAAAATGAAACTCGGCTAAAATCTACAAAATTCAAATTTACCCTGTGGCCGAGTTTCATTTTGTACACCTAATAATAAAAATTGTAGGAAATTTAATTCTCTATTTTGCACTTAATTATTTTTTTCTAGGATGCACCATTTTCGGAAAATAATTTTTTTTAAATAAATTTATCTTGAAAACAGTGCGTCCTAGAGAAAAAATGAATAGAATAAAAATTAAGAGAATTAAATTTCTAACAGATTTTGTTTAGTGCATTTTTTCAATATCTGTAACGGTTTACGATTTACAAGCCTTTAAAAATTAACCTTCTTAATGGTTACTTCAATAACCTTCTTACACGGAGAAGGTCAACTTTTGATGACTTTAACCCCTAAATGTTCAAATTTTGAAAAAATGACTACTAGGTGTACAAATGAAACTCGGCTAAATCTACAACATTCAAATTTACCCTGTGGCTGAGTTTCATTTTGTACACCTGATAGAAAGCAGCAGAGTCGTTTAAAGTGGATTTTTATTGGAACTTTTCTAAACATAAAAGTTAAGGACATTAACAACTATCCCTTCTATAAAAATGAAACTCGGCTAAAATCTACAACATTCAAATTTACCCTGTGGCTGAGTTTCATTTTGTACACCTGATAGAAAGCAGCAGAGTCGTTTAAAGTGGATTTTTATTGGAAACTTTTCTAAAACATAAAAGTTAAGGACATTAACAACTATCCCTTCTATAGTTCGTTAGACATTGGGAAAAAGGGGGGTAAAGTTTATAAAATTGGTACACTTAGTAGCAATACAGCAATTTGCGACGGCTCTCCACTCTTTTGAAGTTCCGGCTCCGACCTTTGTAATTTTGCCACATTAAGAAACTCCAAAGACGGTGCCGGTTTAAACAGTTTCGAGCAAACAATTCCCGCCGTCCTTTACTTACCAGCCACTTATTCACGAGGCAACGTCTACTTGTCCGCCCTCTCGTACGCTCCGCTATTTTACGAGAGTCTTTTCTTTAAAAAATAAAAACTATAAACTCGCACCCCCCTCAGAGAATAAAATTATAAAAATACATTATTGGGAAATGGACAACCAAGGGATAAACAATTCCGAAGAAAGGAAAAAAGAGGGCTTGTGCAATTCAACTGGGATCAAAAGGTACTAGCTGACTAAGGTAGTTTGTAGATCGCCGTACATATAAAACTTTTTCAGATATCTCAAAGGGACAAGGATAACTTTACGACAACCGCAAGGATTATCATTTACAAGCTTTAGTTTTCAGGAATGTTTGACCCCGAATCTCTTTCGGGGTCCACCTACATTTTCTTCCTTGGTCAGCATACATAAAACCAAATTCGATAATTTTAGGTGCTTTGTTTTAGCCTTTAAAACATTCCTTTCGCTCTTGGATTTTTTTGTCCACCCTTCTTTTCTTCAGGGGCCGACGAAAAGAAAAACGAGCGTGTATTAGAAACTGCCTCTAATAGGCGTCCATTGTTTTATTTGAATGCTCTGATTAGAGGGCAAGCCTCCGACGCCTTTCACACTTCGCCACTGCCTACCCTCATAACCGATCATTACACAGGTGCTAATTACAGCCCTCTCGCCTCTGCATTTCTCGAAACTACAGACTAGTTTTTTGAACCTTTGAAAAATTATTTAAATTGCCTCCTCGAAGAAAAAAAAAAACATCTGAAAAATTCTTGGTTGAAATAGTTTAGATTTTAAAATGAATGATGTTAAAGATCCTGATATTATTGAGATTGACGACGATGCGAAAATTGTTACGCCACACCAAGCTTTCAATCATCCAGACGTTCGTCGACTTCAGAAAGAAATAGCGAAGGTGTTGAAGCGAATTTTAAGAAATCAAAATGTGCTATCGACATTGTATATCAATAACTGGGGTGAGGGCTTTTCGTTATAAAACGTCTCGTCTTAATTTCAACATAACTTCAACGTACTAACTCGTTATAATCACTTGCAACTAAATGTGTGTGGTACTGAAGGATGAGTAGTTTTTATAGTTTAAATTTTTTTCGCGGAGGGAGTGCTGCCATCTGTCGCTCTCTCCATGACGATTTATTGTATGACAAAAATATTGGTGTACAAGATGAAACTCAGCCACAGGGTAAATTTGAATTTTGTAGATTTTAGCCGAGTTTCATTTGTACACCTAGTAGTTCATTTTTTCAAAATTTTGAACATTTTAGGCGTTAAAGTCCATCAAAAGTTGACCTTCTCCGTGTAAGAAGGTTATTGAAGTATAACCATTAATAAGGTTAATTTTTAAAGGCTTGTAAATCGTAAACCGTTACAGATATTGAAAAAATGCACTAAATAAAATCTGTTGGAAATTCAATTCTCTTTAATTTTTATTCTATTCATTTTTTCTCTAGGACGCACTGTTTTCAAGATAAATTTATTTTAAAAAAAAATTATTTTCCGA
The DNA here is from genome assembly GCA_014119065.1 of Orius insidiosus. NCBI lineage: Eukaryota > Metazoa > Arthropoda > Insecta > Hemiptera > Anthocoridae > Orius > Orius insidiosus. The sequence goes on from JACGAQ010000974.1 coordinate 44,853, forward strand.
AAATGGTGCATCCTAGAAAAAAATAATTAAGTACAAATTTATAGAGAATTAAATTTCCTACAATTTTTATTTATTAGGTGTACAAAATGAAACTCAGCCACAGGGTAAATTTGAATTTCATAGATTTTAGCCGAGTTTCATTTTGTACACCTAATACAGTATAACAATTTGCTCTTATATCGAAAGGTACAAGATGTTTTAAGTTATCTTTTACACTCTTCTCTTCCTGCAGACATTTCGTTAATTTCAATGGTTATGACGAGCTGCACGTACGTTTAAACCTACTTTGACGGATAAAAAATCCTTCTCTTTTTTTCCTCTATTACGTTGAAGTAAGGGCGAGACCTACCCATCTGGAGTATGTAGAAATGGAATGAACTTCTTTGATTGTTTAGGGCTTCCGGAAGAGACGACAATGAAGATTATGGTGGCAACATTGACTTCAAGAGTCTTAAGGCCGTTCGTTTGGCGATGCGAATACGTAGTACGAGATTTAGACCCTCATGATTCATTGGTCGCAGTTAGAATAACCACTCTAAAAAATGAAATTTTGATGACAACAGGTATGGTCTAAGTATTTAGGGCAAAATGAACTTTTTATTGTCGCAGACTACGATTTTATCTTCGTCGTCTTCCACAAACTAATGCCAGAGCCAGTTTTATACCCGAAAGCACCAAAAATAAAGAATATTGAACGTTCCATGGTTTTTTGAAGAGAAAATTGAAGGCGGTGGACGCTGGGGGCTCGCGAGGAGACACGATAATGAGAAAATGTTTATTACAACTTAGAAGAGATCAAAGGAGCGGAGAAAACGCGGTCGGACTTAACTAATCCATCATGTTAAGAGGGCGGTCTTTAATTAGGTTTGAAACCGACAACAATTGATTTAGAGATAGAAGGAAGGCTCCGCCGTTTTTATTTTGGAGTTGCGTGCGCTCTTGCGTATCCCATTGTTCAGATGCATGCGAGCTCTCAGATGCGTCCAGCTCATTTCATTTCAAAAAGTTATTTAGGATCTTTTATTAGGTGTACAAAATTCAACCACAGGGTAAATTTGAATTTTGTAGATTTTAGCCGAGTTTCATTTTGTACACCTAGTAGTCCATTTTTTCAAAATTTTGAACATTTTAGGCGTTAAAGTTCATCAAAAGTTGACCTTCTCCTTGTAGAAGGTTATTGAAGTATAACCAATAAGAAGGTTAATTTTTAAAGGCTTGTAAATCGTAAACCGTTACAGATATTGAAAAAATGCACTAAATAAAATCTGTTGGAAATTTAATTCTCTTTAATTTTTATTCTACATATTCATTTTTTCTCTAGGACGCACTGTTTTCAAGATAAAATTATTTTAAAAAAATTATTTTCCGAAAATGGTGCATCCTAGAAAAAAATACGAGGGATGTCCAAAAATTAAAGACCTTTTGTATTTTGCCGCCGTACGGGCGAAGTATTCTGCCAGATGAAAACACTAGCTTGTAGCGGGTACTTCCCCTCCACATCGCACTTGGTCTCATCTCTCTATCTTATCCAGCGTTGCTACGGCAGCCGTTCGCGATGGACGTCTCGGTGCCGAGTCCCGCCGGTTTGTGAAGTTCGCTCCGTCATCCGTTTCCTAAACGCGGAGAAACTTCACCATGTCGAAATTCATAGACGTTTGACGGCTATTTATGGCAATGTTATGAATGAGCGCTGTTGTTACGAATGTTATAAATAGCCGTCAAACGTCAATGAATTTTGACCGGGCAAAGTTTCTCCGCGTTTAGGAAACGCACGGAGCGAACCTCACAACCGGCGGGACTCGGCACCGAGACGTCCATCGCGAACGGCTGCCGTAGCAACGCTGGATAAGATAGAGAGATGAGACCAAGTGCGATGTGGAGGGGGAAGTACCCGCTACAAGCTAGTGTTTTCATCTGGCAGAATACTTCGCCCGTACGGCGGCAAAATTCAAAAGGTCTTTAATTTTTGGACATCCCTCGTAATTAAGTGCAAATTTATAGAGAATTAAATTTCCTACAATTTTTATTTATTAGGTGTACAAAATGAAACTCAGCCACAGGGTAAATTTGAATTTTGTAGATTTTAGCCGAGTTTCGTTTTGTACATCTAATATTAGGATCTTTTAGTTTCAAAAATGCCCACCTGAAAAAAGGGGCTCTTGCAGTACTCAAGACTGCTGAGAAATCTAAAATTATAAACATTTTATTTACATTTTAGTTTATATAAATTCAATATAAAGATTGTTTTTTGGTGATATTTAGAAAAGCATTAATTAATTATTTGCAATTTATTTGATTTTAATATTTCGTCGCGTTAGTTCAAACACCGGCTATCTCATTTTGGATCAATTTTGAGTTATACATTGTTTCTGATGGTAAATTTTGTGGAGAATCGAATTCCGTTGGTAGTTTAACCCTATTACCAACATAGCTTAGTTCACGATTTGGCCAACAGGTGATGCATTGATTCTAAAGAGAAATTAATCCGTCTTTTGGCTCTCCTGAAAACCTAGGAAAAATGAGATAGCCGGTGTAACGCGACGATTTTTTAAATTATTTATTAACAGAAACTCTTAAGTAGCCATCCACGTCGGATAGTTCTTCAGATGTGAATTTAGCGATGATGGTATGGTCTCCTAAATATTTAGGTATAAGAATGAATTCTGCCGAAATCTCACTGTTCGCTTGAGCGCTAAAAAGTACACATAAGCTCCATTGTCGTTTTAAAAAAAACTCACTTCAAAATTTTAACTTTTGGCTTTTCGACAAATCCTGGACCATCGATAGTCAGTTTCCCCTTTCGTATTTCGACAGGAAGGGGGTTTTTAAAGCTCGCTTTGATTTTCACCGGTTTTCCGACTAAAGGATCTCCAGCCACCTTGAACAGAATAGTTTAAAGAACGACTCATAGATGGCACGGGTTGTCTCACGGTCAGTTTTATATCTGGCTGCCTCACTCGGAAATCTTGTTCCGAATAAAACTCGTAATCTGTGTCCACTACTTTAGCCAGGCAAGACACGTTGAATGCAGATTGCTCATGCAGTTTACTGGCGTATTCAAAATATGTCACTTTCATTGTAATCTCATCCCCTAAAATTTTTTGGTCAATAGGCACCCCATAATATTTTCCAACCTGTTTTTTTATCGACTTTTATATCTCTTTCTATCTTCTTAACAGCATTTCTGTCTTTCCCAGTATATGAAACCGTCGAAATGGCTATAGTGACGATAACTCTATAGTCGTTTATTAAACTTCTGTTCAACATTTTTAAAACAACGCTGAAAAAAGAGGTTATTTTGAAGTATTTTAGATAAAAAAATTACTTGAATGAAGAACCGATTACAATGTCGTCGATGAGTTGAAGATCGAATTTAATTTCGTTGAAGATTTCGTTTAAATAATATCTGCTTAGAACGTTACCACTTTTTTTCAACGCGTTTGTCATCGTCAGTCTTTCTTCGTGTGAATCTGAAATAGGAATCAATCATTTCTTCGGTATCTTCTTCATCTAGGTTGGGAGAATGGGCCCAGCCGGAGGCTTTTTGCATATAGCCTTGGTGCCCATTGAAGGCCATGATGCATACTATTAGGTGTACAAAATGAAACTCAGCCACAGGGTTTTGAATTTTGTAGATTTTAGCCGAGTTTCATTTTGTACACCTAGTAGTTCATTTTTTCAAAATTTTGAACATTTTAGGCGTTAAAGTCCATCAAAAGTTGACCTTCTCCGTGTAAGAAGGTTATTGAAGTATAACCATTAAGAATGTTATTTTTAAAGGCTTGTAAATCGTAAGCCGTTACAGATATTGAAAAAATGCACTAAATAAAATCTGTTGGAAATTTAATTCTCTTTAATTTTTATTTTATTCATTTTTTCTCTAGGACGCACTATTTTCAAGATAAATTTTAAAAAAAATTATTTTCCGAAAATGGTGCATCCTAGAAAAAAATAATTAAGTGCAAATTTGTAGAGAATTAATTTCCTACAAGTTTTATTTATTAGGTGTACAAAATGATACTCAGCCACAGGTTAAATTTGAATTTTGTAGATTTTAGCCGAGTTTCATTTTTTACACCTAATAGAAGGAATTTTCCTGATTTTATTGCCGAAATCCCTTAAAAACCAGGAAAATCGTGTCGTTAACCATGCGGCCCATCGAGGTAAGAATAAACTGGATGGAGCGTTGAATAAGCTGGGGGAGAAGTTGGCGGTAAAAAAAGTTTCATTGGTAGCCGATAAGTGACGATAGACTCCAGTGTATTCCTACCTCCATGGTGCGGCCATTTTATGTTACCTTCTGGATGTTTATAGTTGTCAGTTATGTCTTCCTTTTCAAACTCTCCAACAGCTTTTGTCAATATTTTTTGCCCAACTCTAAAAAAAAAATTTCAAACTACAGATAAAATGATCCATCGAACCTTTTAGTATCTGTTTTTAAAAGCTTAAGAGGTTTTGTTGCGCTTTCGTATTTCCAATAGAGGACATCGGCGTTGACTTCACCGTAAACGAAGTCGACGTCATAAGGTTTTAATATCCGTCCGAGTTTCACGCCGTACACAGAGGCCGGACCGCACCTGAACATTTCATCGCTCAATTCCTGCGGCGTCGAATCGATAACTTGCCATCCGTTAAATTCATGCCCGATGTCCGCCCTTTTCATAAACACCTCAGTCCAAACATGGTAGTTCCTTTTTTTAAATTTTGAATTATGAAAAATATAAACAATTTTACACTAACCATATTGATTCCGGAGTAAATTCGTTCATCAAACGTAGGTTTTCGTCGTAGTAGTAATCTATGGTCAAACTTCCTTTGGTGTCGTGCCCGCTTTCGAAGCATGTAACCGGCCTTGCAGGAATGCCGAGTGCACGGCAAACTAAATTATTTTATAAAAATTTTTTTTCATCCAAATTTACCTGTCGTTAAAACACCAGCGTATACCCAACATTGGCCATATTTAACTGATTTTTGAGTTTTAAAATATTTCTGAAGTATTTCGGCACTTCCGGTCCATGACGTGGGTGATTTCCCTCCGCCGTAGTCTTCGGTCCAGTTCCCCGTAATGACTCCTTTATCGTCTTGCGAGTTCACCTTAGATCGAACCAATAACATCATTTCTTTGCTTAAAATGACTTACAGAGGCGGATAGAGCTCGACAAACTTTCACAGCGTTGTTCATACTCGTATACGGTATTTTGCTCACTTTATTAAAAAGAAGCAACGCGCAGTCTAAAATGTTGGAATCGAACTGCGAATACTTCCAGGGCGTCGGTTTCATCCTTTCGGCTGTCCCTCTGAACATGAGGCCAGATTCGTTCAAAACGTATTCGTTTCTTTCGTCGCTATCTCTGAGGTAAACTTCATCCTCTTTTTTTCTAAATATTTTATTTTTCCTTAACAATTAGTTGACGACTTACCGATATGCCATGGGTTGAAAAGTATATAAATAAGCCCCTGTAGATAATTTAAATTTAAATTTTGAGAAAGCTTGGTATCAATCTCCATTTTCCATTTCCCAATAATGCAATTGACCGGTGGCGTTATCTGGAATATATAATTCATTTTTAATCTGCCCACAAAGCTCTAACTTGGACGGATTCAACGTAGTGTCGACTATGGGTACTAGGCTACAGCACAAAACCCTGCCCTCCCCTTCGCCCTCGCCATGCCACTCCATTTGTGATACTACGGAAATACTTGATTTTTCCAAGAAATACAAAGAAAAACTCCTGTTATGTCATTTTAATGCACAGTCTCTACCCCACAACATCGAAGAAATAAAACACTATGTTCAAGACTGTTCGTTTTCTGCAATTTGCATTTCAGAAACTTGGTTAAAATCTCACCACACTAATAAACTGGTAGAAATCCCTGGATATCGAATATTACGAAAAGATAGACCAAAAAAACGAGGAGGCGGTGTTGCAATATACCTTTTAAATTCTTTAAAATTTAAAATTATTAAGTCCTCTGATCATCCAGTGATTGATTATCTCTTTGTGGAAATACTCCTGAATGGTTTCAAATATCTCATTTGTGCCATTTATCGCCCACCTCAACCGAAATCTGACTTCTCTGATGTCGAATCCGAATTAAGTGAAATGTCCGTAAAATACGAAAATATATTTCTACTGGGCGATCTGAATATCAACATCGGAAATGACAACCCGCTCTCGCGTAATCTAATGAACATTCTTTCTTGCCTCTCCATGCAGGTCCTCCCGTCTGGCCCAACTCATTTTCAAGGAGCTTCATCCTCCACTATTGACTTATGCATAACCAAAGATGTCGATCATATCTCCGACTTTCGCCAGTTCGATGTTCCGGGTGTTAGCAGACATAAAATGTTAGCCGTTGCCCTCTCTTCAAACTTCAAAAGAGTCAAATCACACCTGATTCACAAGAGGTATCTAAAGGATATTGACACTAATGAAATTATTAAGGATGCACACTCCCTAGACTGGTCTAAGATATACTCATCAATAAATGTGGATGAAATGTTGGAAATATTTAACAAAAATTGTCTTTATTTGCTTGATAAACATGCACCCGCCAAAAGAATATATATTAAACATAAACTTGAATCCTGGTTTAGTCCAGACATCAAACGTCATTTAAAAAAACGTGATAACCTTTATCGTCACTGGAAATACTCCCGAAATTTAAATGACTACAATAAATTTAAAACACAACGTAACCTGTGCACCAGACTTATCCGTGATGCCAAAAACTCCCACATTAAGGATAATCTAATTAACTCGATCGACGATCCTAAACATTTATGGGACTCCATTCGTAAATTTGGCATTTCTAATACCAGGAAACACTCTGAGGCTGTCGACATTCAAATTCATCCAGACAAATTCAACGATCATTTCTTAAAAGACGATTCGAAATCCTCCTGCCAGCTTAACCTAAATTCTCATTTTGATGGCTTTTCTTTAGTAAATACTGACATATCTGTTGTATATGAGCTTTTACTTGAAGTTAACACTCAGTCTATTGGCGCTGACCAATTATCCCGAGACTTCCTCATACTTCTAAGTCCTGTAATCCTGCCTCACCTGACCTACATAATCAACTCTTCCATCACCCACTCGCATTTCCCCAAAGCCTGGAAGCATGCATTTGTAAATCCTTTGCCGAAAGTCTCTTGTCCAAACGATGTATCTGACTTCCGTCCCATAAGCATTCTCCCTATTCCTTCCAAAATTGCGGAAAAAATAGTCCTCAACCAATTATCATCCTTTCTTACCTCATCGAATGGTCTACATATCCATCAATCCGGATTTAGGACAGGTCATAGCTGCACCACTGCGCTAATAAAGGTATTGAACGACATATGTTCTAATATTGACAGAAAGTTGTGTACCATACTTCTCCTCATCGATTTCTCTAATGCGTTTGGCTCCGTTAACCATGGTCTGCTCATTAAAAAACTCCAAACCAAGGGCTTCAGCTCATCCACTTGTAAGTTTATTGCCTCCTACCTCTCAGACCGATCCCAATCCGTGAAATTTCAAAACTCATTCTCAAAGGTTAGATCAATTAACTCTGGTGTTCCACAAGGCGCAATCCTAGCCCCTCTCCTTTTTTCAATCTTCATTGACGATTTACCTTCCTCCTCATCCTCCCTAACCACACACCTCTATGCTGACGATTTCCAAGTTTATTATCATTGCCCCCCAGATACCCTTCACAGCGCTATTCCTTTTTTCAACACCGAAATCATCAAACTCACTGACTGGGCTGACCATAACCTCTTAAAAATCAATCCCACTAAAACTCAATCTATCATCATTTACCGTGAAACAATTGACACCTCCCATCTCCCTAATATTATAATAAACAAAACCCCTATTCCATTTAGCTCCACTGTGAAAAACTTAGGCCTAATTTTATCTTCTAACCTCAGCTGGCTTCCCCACATTCAATCCGTCTGCAAGAAAGTGTTTTATTCTCTCTTCCTCCTTCGTAAATTCCAGAAATCCACCCCCTTAGAACTCCGTTTTCAATTAATTAAATCCCTCATCATTCCTATCCTCTGTTACTCATGCCCTGTCTTTCTCTTTTCCCTTGATTCTTTAGCTTCTCGCCGACTACAAATTACATTCCATAACTGTATCAGATATGTGCTTGACTTAAAGAGATTCAGCCACGTAAGTGACCTGAGCCACATTATTCTTGGACATAATATATTCGATCATTTCAAACTCCTTACATTAAAATTCATTTACAAATTAGTTTACCCCACCAATTTTTCAATTCCTCTTTATCTGCATTCCTTCTTTGCCTTCTCAAACTCCCCCCGTTTCCTACTCACTCAGTCTCGCAGTCATACATCCCAGTACCATAACTCCTTCAAAGTAGCTGGCATTAGGGCATGGAACAGTCTCCCGTGGATGATTAGATCGGCGCGGTCCATAGGGCAGTTTGAGGCTCTCGTAACGGAGTCACTGAAGATATAGGAGATACATATTTTTTTTTTTCTTCCCACACTTATCCTTCCTCTCTTCCCCTACCCCATTCCACTCCTACATCTCCTCCTTTCCCTTTTCCTATTGTATTTTATGTATGTATGTATTTAATGTATAGTAAACACATTGTATTAGTATAAAATATGTATAGTATTTAATGTATAATATGTATATAAAATTGTTTATTAATATAGGAATAATAGTCGTAATGTATAATATGTAAATATAAAATTGTTTAATGTAGATAATAGTCATAATGTAAATATGTTTATATAAATTGTATAATATCTTTTTTTGTTAAATTTTGTAAGAACTTTTCGTACTCTGTAACCACATGTACAATTAAAAGGCCATAGGCCTTATGTACTGTATGCATTGGGTTCAAATAAATTTCTTCTTTCTTCTTCTTCTTCTAAGGCAGTGTTTCTCAACCTTTTTGAAGCCTGTGCCCCCCTGTAAACAGCATTTAGCGACGCCGCCAAGGGGAGCTTGAAAACGGGTGCCGGATTATAGGTTTTCGGTCCAAAGGGCCGGATTATTGGTTTTCCGACCAAACTTCCAGAATATAGGTTTTCGCACCAAAGTTCCAGAATATAGGTTTTTTTGGACCAAAGGGCCGGTTATAGGTTTTTCGACCAAAGTTCCAGAATATAGGTTTTTGAACTAAAGGGCCGGAATATAGGTTTTCGGACTAAAGGGCCGGTTTATAGGTTTTCCGACCAAAGTTCCAGAATATAGGTTTTCGGACCAAAGTTCCAGAATATAGGTTTTTTTGGACCAAAGGGCCGGATTATAGGTTTTCGGACCAAAGGGCCGGATTATAGGTTTCGGACTAAAGGGCTGGATTATAGGTTTTTCGACCAAAGTTCCAGAATATAGGTTTTTTGAACTAAAGGGCCGGAATATAGGTTTTCGGACTAAAGGGCCGGTTTATAGGTTTTCCGACCAAAGTTCCAGAATATAGGTTTTCGGACCAAAGTTCCAGAATATAGGTTTTCGGACCAAAGTTCCAGAATATAGGTTTTCGGACCAAAGTTCCAGAATATAGGTTTTTTGGACCAAAGGGCCGGATTATAGGTTTTCGGACCAAAGGGCCGGATTATAGGTTTCGGACTAAAGGGCTGGATTATAGGTTTTTCGACCAAAGTTCCAGAATATAGGTTTTTTGAACTAAAGGGCCGGAATATAGGTTTTCGGACTAAAGGGCCGGTTTATAGGTTTTCCGACCAAAGTTCCAGAATATAGGTTTTCGGACCAAAGTTCCAGAATATAGGTTTTCGGACCAAAGTTCCAGAATATAGGTTTTCGGACCAAAGTTCCAGAATATAGGTTTTCGGACCAAAGTTCCAGAATATAGGTTTTTTTGGACCAAAGGGCCGGATTATAGGTTTTCGGACCAAAGGGCCGGATTATAGGTTTTCGGACCAAAGGGCCGGATTATAGGTTTTCGGACCAAAGGGCCGGATTATAGGTTTTCGGACCAAAGGGCCGGTTATAGGTTTTCGGACCAAAGGGCCGGATTATAGGTTTTCGGACCAAAGTTCCAGAATATAGGTTTTCGGACAAATTAAAAAAAGGACTCACCCTAACGCCCCCAGCAACTTAGCCATTGCCCCCCTATCACCCAAATTTTGCATAACGCCCCACAGTAACTTCTCAGCGCCCCCCGTTGAGAATGACTGCTCTAAGGTATTTAAATTTCTGGAATAAGCCGGCCCCTGATAGAATTGTCTATCTCCTCGGAATCTACTGAATTGTGTAGGTTTTTTTTTGGAAGCCAAATTTCTTCTACATAATCCGTGGATCTATTTATGGGGACCATCGAGTAAGCAAGAGCGCCACGGCAATATGGCGACAGCCTCCGGCTGGGCCCGGTCCTCCCCTCCCATTAGCCTGTAGTGGCTATACAAGGTAAACAGCATGAGCAAGGCCTCTTGCTCATTGGTTGCTGCAATTCTTTTTATAAAAAACAAAATTCCGACAGGCTCGGATTATTCGTTATTAATATTTTGGTTTTAAAATATTTTGGCTGCACAGACTTAATTTTAGGACAATCGTACCTTGACAGTAATCGAACTGGTTGAAATCCATTCAAGTTCGGCGGTCCACATCCCGAATTCTTTTAGCAAAGGTCGATTCCTTTTCTGCAAAGGTACCGCCACCAGCGTCCCATGGCCCAAACTCGGCTGAGCGCAGTCTTTAAAAAAATCGATTATTCCGAAAATCCTTATCACAAACGAACCTTTCAACGTGAAAATGAAAGACATCGAATCATCCTCTTCGCTATAAAGTCGAGACAAATCGATTTTTAAACTAAAAGAATTTCCCCTTCGGACGATCAACTGCGGTTTTTCTTTCCTCCACATCATTTCGAACAAATCCGTATTGTGGTCCTCGCCATTTTGTTGAAAAAGAGGGTCTACATGATTTACTTCTATCACCCCTTTATCCACAACCTCTGAAAAATATAAAATTTCCGCCTTCATGTTTTTTAAATAATAATAATACAGAATAAAACGCCTAAATCAAGATTAGAATAATCTGTATAATCTAGACTTTTTTTTACCATATTTTTGGTAAACGTCCTCCAACTTTTCGTGTGGGAGAACCACGATTTATAATTCCACCTCAATTAAATAATTTACAAACAAACCATGAATTTATTTTTTTCTATAATTTCTGAGTCAGGGACAGTTTATAGAAATAGGCGGAATCCTTTAAAAGATTTTTATGAATATTTCAAAAATTTTGGAAAAAAAAAAGTCTTTAAGATTTGGATGAAGACCAAGTATAAAATGGTAAAAAACGATAAATCAGGCAAAGTTCTATAAATAAAAAGAAACAATATTGACATTATTTGGTAAATCAAACAGACATAAGAGGTTTGGACGCTCCATTTTATAAAAGGAATCCTTGAAGTCTAAATTATAATATAAACAAAACACCCACGCCCGTAAATGACTGATTCGCTTTTAAAAGAGTCCCATTAGAATATATGTTATAAATGCATCAAAGATTAGGCGTCAAGTTGATGATGTAAATAGGAAGTCGCCCTTTTGAATGAGTAGGATGAGACTTCTATTCCAAAAACGCCCTTGACAGAAATCGCCCACCCAAAAATGGATTTCCAGGTGATTTTTATGTTGACTTTCTGACCTACATTTTTTTTTCCTTTTTTTACTATTCCTGAATCATATATTCTATTTTTATACAAACATCAAAATGTCCAAAAAGTCATAAATCTGTAATATTGAGTCGTAAAATGAAAGATCTAAGAAAAAAAATTTTCTACGCAATCAAGGCGCTAGCCGCCAAGCAAAACACGACCGAAAGTGCCATAATAATTTTTTTCAATGACTGTTTGAAAAATTATTATTAGGTGTACAAAATGAAACTCAGCCGAATCAATTTGAATTTTGTAGATTTTAGCCGAGTTTCATTTTGTACACCTAGTAGTTCATTTTTTCAAAATTTTGAACATTTTAGGCGTTAAAGTCCATCAAAAGTTGACCTTCTCCGTGTAAGAAGGTTATTGAAGTATAACCATTAAGAAGGTTAATTTTTAAAAGCTTGTAAATCGTAAACCGTTACAGATATTGAAAAAATGCACTAAATAAAATCAGTCGGAAATTTAATTCCCTTTAATTTTATTCTATTCATTTTTTCTCTAGGACGCACTGTTTTCAAAATAAAATTTAAAAAAAAATAATGACCCTGCGGTAGCAGGGACTAAAAGGTAGATTTCTTTTCATGATTAAAATTAAAATGTATAAACACAAAATATATAATTATGCTATAAAAATGATGATATAAGAAAAATTGCGCCACTGAGCCCCTAGAAAAACATCTGATAATTTTATTAATAAAATATTTATAATTTCCCGGTATAAATTCAAATTTTTTTTAAAGTTTAGCTAGTTCAATATTTTGCGCCTGGCTCGTCCAAACCTGCTTTAATTAATTTTTTACACGTCCTCGCAGAGGTCTTAAAGTTTTTTTTGCAAAAGGACTAGGATTTCAATAGAAAATGCCAATTTTGTCTTTTAAGCCCTAAGTAAAGTAGGTGAATCGCTGGTCCGATTTCAGCCATTAACGAACTCGTCCGAGCTATTGAGATAAAAGCTCTAAATACCGGATATCGTTACCCTCACATTAAAATTGCTCCAGTTATCGTGCTAATATATATATATATATAGGGGAGACCGGGGCTAAACGATACACTTTTGAGTTTTTGAATTTTAAAAATTTTCCTTATGGTAAAAAAAATTTCGAAAAATTTATTAACATTAAGTAAACGTTAATATACCACCCAAAAATTTATCAACTTAAAAAATTTTGCTTTTTAGATTATTTTCAGTTTAAAAAAAATTTTCAATTTGTATCAAAATGCCCCGTATGCGGGGCGAGATGATACATGGCTGGGGTAGGATGATACAAAAACTAAAAGTAATTTTTAAATAGTTTATTTTTAAAAATAACGTACTTTTCAATCACTATCTAAATGTAATTCGATATCCGACTCACAATTTTTGCAAGTATACATCGGATCGTCGTTTCCGCATTCGACGTGAGCCAATTTTTTACATTCTAAACATTGTATCCATTGTTGCCCAGGTTTTGATTCTGAAAAGGCCTTAAGGCAAACAAGGCAGAGAGAATCTTCATCTTCTGATTCACTATCAGCTTTTTTGAATCTTTTTGACACTTTATTTTTCTTTTTTGACACCGGATCCGGTTCACCATGCGGTTGATACAGCATGGTGACCGTATCAACCTGCCCCACGATATTTGTATCAACGTGCCCCGTCGGGAATTCATTAAGTTATTATTTAAAAACTATCATAAAAAACTAATATTTTAAAAATAATAAAACAGATTCTACTTGCCTTTTCTTTGTTGAATCCAAAATACAAATTTGAAAACGATCCGAAATGCTTAAGATGCTGAAAAATTCACTCAAAGCGGATCAAAATAAATTACTCCGAAGGGTGAAAAACAGTTATTCTCTTATCAAGGGTGGGGTGAAAGGCGAGGGGTGCCGAGCGCGCGCGGGCAAGTCGAGGAGAACGTTCTAGACAATTTGTTTACATGATTTTGGTGCGTAATAAAAACTTCGCGCCCAGGACACACTGTATCAACCTACCCCGCGTATCAACCTGCCCCGGTCTCCCCTATATAAACTTTTCAACTGAGGATGGTTTTGGGGTCCAGGAGGTATGAAACGAAAAACGTATAGAAAATTTTTTGAATCTGCGACTACTTGGTACATTACAATAGGTAGATTTTTGAAGAAAAGAAATCTACCTAAAACTATTTTCCGAAAATGGTGCATCCTAGAAAAAAATAATTAAGTATAAATTTATAGAAAATTAAATATCCTACAATTTTTATTTATTAGGTGTACAAAATGAAACTCAGCCACAGGGTAAATTTGAATTTTGTAGATTTTAGCCGAGTTTCATTTTGTACACATAATATTTAAAAAAATTCACGCCTTTTTTTATGCAGAAGAGTCTTTGGGGCAAAAAGGGTTTGTTGATTTAGCATAATAATCGGAGATGCCTTCAAGGAACGAGTTAAAAATCCATTTAATTTATTTGACTAACAAGGGTGAGGCGGTTGTGGGACGGTAGAGTGGGCCTTTCAAGGATTTTAAGTCTTTTCATTCAAGCACGTCTTTCCAAGTAATTATTTCTCATTTTGGTATTATTGTGACATCAAATACCAGGGCAGTCGGTCATTCTCTTTTTTCTCATCTTCCTCTGGATCCATAATATCGTTTTTCCTGACAACTAGAACTATGATGTCATTTATTATCCCTGTTTTTATAGTAAGCAATAAAAAAAATTCAAAATGCTACGTAGGAAGAACCTCGAAATTATGTTCAACATGATAATTATAATTTTTTAAGCAACCCATTGAGAAGTAATCATAAAAAAACAGATAATAAAAAAAATTTATCGAGCCTATATTAAATAGTCCATGCAATTAAGTAATAAAAGATCTCTATGGCATTATCTCAATTTAAAAAAAAAATTAAAGTATTTTGCAATCACACAATTTTTATCACTTATTTAATGAGAACATCGTGAGTCATTTTATCTTTTTTTTTTTTTTCATTACTGCTATAATGTACCAGATTTTGATCTGAATTCTTCTATAGTGCGAGGTTTTGGAAGCCTTGGCTTTCGTCTTTCGGGTTTGGGCGTCTTGGGCCTTCTCTCGTTGGAGGATGAAGGTTCTTTTCGGCAGCAAACGTACCAAAAGTAATAGGGATACATTTTAGGGAGGAAATGAACTTTTTATATCCCGAACGTTTTCACGACTAATCATCGATATGTGGGGAGATATGGTTTTCCTGTACGGATCTAATTTTAGATGAGTCCCTTCCTCCTTTTTTTGTTGGGAACGAGTGGATGATTACTTGGTCTTTAAAAACTGAAGGTGAAGGTAAAAATATTGGTTTTTACCCATTGGTTTATTAGTTCAGAAAATCTGGGATCAATTACTTTCAGGACTTTTTTTTTTTTAATGAAAAGTTTAGATAAATTTAGAGTGACTAAAGAGCGTTTCAAGAAAAAAAATCATTTTTTCTGTTAGTGCCTACCGTTGGATGATATGGAATATCTCGGGGGTTTCGGGAGTGGAAGTGTCCCTCTCCTTCTGACATTGGTCGTCCTGCGTCTCCACATCGTACAGTCAGCACACGATGATAACATCCCGAAGACTAATGCGATATTTTGTACTTAAAAAGCCTCTGAAGTATGTCCTCTCCCACTTCTTTGCTTGTTTACACCCCCGGATTTCTCAATGCTCCCAGATGATTTCAGGCCCGGTTATTTCGTATGCGCATATTTTTAACGACGAAAAGTATGAAAATAAGAACAAAAGAAATAATGGTAATCAAAATGTTTAAATTTAAATTTTATTGTCCCACGGAGTGGGATTCAAAAAATACTCAACCCGCAAGACTTTCGAGTCTTTTGGTTTAGTGGATTTCGAGATTCTTTATTGCGGGTCAGTAGGAAAAAGAAACGAAAAATAAAATTAAGTACACTGTCTTGGTGTCAGAATTTAGAAGTACTGGTTTAAAGAGCTTCCAACGAAAACTTCCAAGTTTCTTTTTTTCTTCAAAAAGAGAAGTAACAATATAAGAGAGGAGAAGTATATGGGAAGGGGAAGTATATCGGAGGGGGAAGTATAAAGGAGGGGAAGTATAACGGAGGGGGAAATATAACGGAGGGGGAAGTATAAGGGAACGAAAGTATAACGAAAGTATAGGGAAAGTATAAAAGAGGGGAAGAATAAGGAAGGGGGAAGTTTTTATTTTTTACTTTTTCGAAAAAAATTTTCCGGATTTTTCTTTTTTTTTTCGAAAAGTTTTCCGGGTTTTCTTTTTTTTTTTTTGAAAAATTTTCCGCGTTTTATTTTAAATTATAAGTTCTTTTTTTCGAAAATTTTTTTAAGTGTCAAGGTAGAAATAATGGGCTGTTTGGCCTAGGAATGTGTCTCTCGTAATGGGTAGAAGTTTCTCCCTACTAAAAAAAAATTATTATTATTAAAAATTGGCAATTTTTTACACCAAAAATTCGTAAAAAATATAAGGAGTAATTGGTGAAAATCGGATTAACGGTTCTGCTGCAGCGAATTTTTTAAAATTTCAAACAGACATATCTCCGCCATTTTTTCGAAATTCAAAAATCGCCCTTGTTACATTCTTCTTCGCCGCCTAAAGAAATTTGTGTGAAAAGGCTATAAAGGGATAAGGGGGTCAAAATGGCCCTTGCTCCGATTTTTTTTCGATTTAAATCGGAGCAAGGGCCATTTTGACCCCCTTATCCCTCTATAGCCTTTGGTGAAAATCGGATGAAAACTGTGGCCGTAAAGTTAGATAAAGATTGACAGAGGTCAGACAGCACAGACATAGCTTCGATCAATGTAGCTGTGTATTTTGCGTATGGAAAAAAATTATCAAGGCCGAAAAAGTGTAACTCTTCACCCTGCCAGGCCACAAGGAACAGGTGTGAACAGCGCAGATTTTTCCCTAATATCAGAAAAAAATAATAATCAACATTTTCAAGATGACTAAAAAAGAAATTTGTTGAGAATTGCAGCCATGATCTGCAAAAATGCGACGGACGGCTGGGTTCACAAACAATTCATAAAGATCAATAATCTTGGAAGACCCTTTTGAGACATGGAGGGTGTCACAATAACTTCTTTTTGGAGAAGTAAAAAGATTTCTATTCTCCAAGGATAATGGAAAACAAGTTCTGGTAGTAAATTATTTTATTAATATTGTACAATAAACAAAAATAAAATTTGCACTAATCCATAGTTCACTTTGTTTTTCTCCTTTTCTTTTTGCCTACAATTAAAAAAAATTAAAACCATAAAAAGGTTGTTTAATTATTCTACCTCTTTTGTGGGTTGACATTTTTCTTTTTCTTCCTTTTGTTTTCTTTCTGTTTAACGAACTTTCATCGCCGAGTAAAATACTCGTGTCTTCAAATCTGGTCAGTTCGTCGCCTAAGCCGCTCAAAAGACTCATCTTTTTCGACCTTTGCTTTTCTGCTTTAGTTACAGGCAAACGTGTCATATATTCTTCTTCAAATCTAAAAAAATAATTAAAATTTGGGGGTAATTTAATATTTATAAAATGTACTCTTGTTTTCGCTTTTGATATCTGTCTTCTTTCTGTTTGAGCGAGTTGGTCATTTTCACTTCAACAGGTGTGTCTAAATATTCTTCCTTGAGCTCCTGCATCACAGAACTTTGAAGCGCATGCTTCCGCGCCCTTTCAATAAGTTTTTGCCGTTTTGTAGCCATCGATTCATCACCATCTTAAAACAAAAAGGAAAATTCAATATGTGCTGATGGCCGAAATTTAAAAGCTCCAGCATTTTTGGTGTTTTTAGACCAGACAATCGAGGAAAACGCCCCTTTATCTGAGAAGGGGCCATTTAAACATCGGGCTAAGCCCGCTACATTCGCCATTACAAGCAAAACTATTAGGTGTACAAAATGAAACTCAGCCACAGGGAAAATTTGAATTTTGTAGATTTTAGCCAAGTTTCAGTACACCTAGTAGTTCATTTTTTCAAAATTTTAAATATTTTAGGCATTAAAGTCCATCAAAAGTTGACCTTCTCCGTGTAAGAAGGTTATTGAAGTATAACCATTAAGAAGGTTAATTTTTAAAGGCTTGTAAATCGTAAACCGTTACAGATATTGAAAAAATGCACTAAATAAAATCTATTGGAAATTTAATTCTCTTTAATTTTTGTTCTATTCATTTTTTCTCTAGGACGCACTGTTTTCAAGATAAATTTATTTTTTAAAAAAAATTATTTTCCGAAAATGGTGCATCCTAGAAAAAAATAATTAAGTGCAAATTTATAGAGAATTAAATTTCCTACACTTTTTATTTATTAGGTGTACAAAATGAAACTCAGCCACAGGGTAAATTTGAATTTTGTAGATTTTAGCCGAGTTTCATTTTGTACACCTAATAATAAATTTATCACAAAAGTTACCATAATGAACAGCAGATAATTTAGGAGGAACATAAAGCCCAGATTTTTTCTTTTCTTGGTCCTCTTCATCAGCTGAATCTTCTCCCGACTCATTTTCATCATCCAACTAAAAATAAGAAATATAAAACCGTTAAATGAACTCAAAACTTACTTCCGATTTCATATTAGACGGGTTCGCTTTAAACCGACTTGGGTCGTTTTCATTCACAGACCCAGAAATCGCAATTTTAACCAGTTTGTCAATTTGATATTTTAGTTTGAGGTCGATCGGACGAATCTTCTCTAAAATCACTCTCAATTCGACTAGCAAATCTAAAATAAAATAATCAAAAAAATTTTATTAAGAAAGATAATTCAAATTACCAACAGCAGGGCTTTCCACAAGAGACTTCCCAGTAGCCTTTGATACGATTACTTGAACCATATTCAATAAATAAAATGTCAAAAGTTGATTTTTAACATCCAACAAACTGATGCCCTGAAATAAAAAGTTACTACAGACATCTCAATTAACCGATCCTTACATTTTTACAGTCTAATTCTCCTTTGCTTAGTCGAGAAATTAACTGCTGTAATAATTCATTGACCTGTTGGGTATTTCTGGTGAGTTCCTTAAATAAAAGGAGTCCTTTTGCTTTTTCGTCTTCCTAAATATTACGATTAATGACATTTAATTGGGTTGCTTATAATACCTTTTGTTCTTCGACATCTTCGTTTTCCACTAAAGACATCGCTTAAGTATTAAAAAAATCCTTATTTATACTATTTGAATTTTGACTGAACTACCATGAAATAAACAACGAGGTTTCAGCACGTGTTGATGTCAAGACCACAGAGTAAAAGCGATCTAAAAGCGCAGTCTAGCGATAAAGAAAACAACTAAGATATAGACAAAGGTAGGATCTTATGGGTGAGCTGTCAGCACTCAGCTGTCAGATGCTGTCATCATTCCTAAAGCTTCAGGATTTGCTTAAGAAACTCCAGTAATCCTATCTGGGCTTAGGGTCAGTTGGAGAAAATGGGAGAAATCGGAAGGATTCCTTTCGTCCTAAGTCTTCATGGCAGGTTCGATACGAAATTACGTCAAGCTGGTGGTCACCGATGCCATAGCATGCTGGTGTTCATGCTCGTCGTTCTTCTTCTGCCCGATCCCGGCTAGCACTTTCAACGCGGCGGCCATATTGCCGTTCCTCTTCAGTCGACGGATAGTTTATTAAATAACTTATTGTACTGACGGAAAGTTTTTTTTTTAATAATTCAACTCCTAATGTATGTTTAGTCAAGGGAAAAATAGTTAAAAAATATATTAGGGTTATTTACTGGAGAAATCACTATGACGGGTATACCCGTCAGCCGTCCACGCGAACGAATTTTTTGGCGGGTTGCCTAGTCAGCCCTTGCCGTCTACCCAGAAACTCTTTTTCATTACGTCTTACCAAATATACAGGGTGTCCGGAAACACATGGCAAGCGTCTGGGAGAGCGTTAAAAAGTGGTTTTACGAACAAAAGTTAAATGTAAACCCCCCTTAATTTAAATCAAAGAATTTGATGGTGTAGTTTAAAATCCGTCTGGATATACAGGGTGTCCCAGACACAACCTAACTTCGTTATTTCAAATGAGAACCCCTATTTTTTATTTCAGATTCGTAATCTACGCAAAATTTCAAGTAGATTTGAGTACTCATATGACGATTTTGGACAACTTTTAAAAAATGTCAAATTTATCGTTTTTTGCTCTAAAATCCGTTAAAATTGACCTAGGAGACTCGTTTTTTTAATTCCACTTATTTTTTCTCGAAGAATCCAACTGTCTCAAATTTGAGCATCTTCGCATTCTGCATCACGAGATTTCGTCGCTAATGGCCTTTTTTCAAGTTTAACTCCAAATTCCATACTTCAAAAATGGAAATTAGCGATTTGTTGACGGAATTTTAATTTTTGATGCATAAACACAAAGACGCTGTAGCTCTTTCAAAATTTGTGGTCCGAAAGAAAAATTCCTTTCAACAAGTGCTAATTTTCATTCTGAACTAAAAATTTGGGTTCTAACTTGGAAAAAGGCCATTAGCGACGAAATCTCGTGATGCAGAATGCGAAGATGCTCAAATTTGAGACAGTTGGATTCTTCGGGAAAAAATAAGTGGAATTAAAAAAAAACGAGTCTCCTAGGTCAATTTTAACGGATTTTAGCGCAAAAAACGCTAAATTTTGACATTTTTTAAAAGTTGTCCAAAATTGTCATATGAGTACTCAAATCTACTTGAAATTTTGTTTAGATTACGAATCTGAAATAAAAAATAGGGGTTCTCATTTGAAATAACGAAGTTAGGTTGTGTCTGGGACACCCTGTATATCCAGACGGATTTTAAACTACACCATCAAATTCTTTGATTTAAATTAAGGGGGGTTTACATTTAACTTTTGTTCGTAAAACCACTTTTTAACGCTCTCCCAGACGCTTGCCATGTGTTTCCGGACACCCTGTATATAAATGGTAGTCTTCATCGAAATAAGAATAGGAAAGCTAAAAAATAAATTATCATAAATATAAATATTGAGAATAATTTAATAGTTTATACAATTAATTAATAAAAAAAAAACGACTAATGACGAAAACTGACATTTGCACGGTCTTCTAGGGGGTTGAAAGAGGGGCGGTGGAGGAAAATAGTAACATTTTTCTACCTACTCAGCCCGAAAAATTACTTTCTAAGAGAAAAGGCTCATGACGGGTATACCCGTCAACCGTCCTCCAGTAGCGTTTCGATAGTACGGGTATACCCGTCATCAGTGAGAGGGAAGTGCATATCCGCGTTGAAAGTGCTAGGAGTTCAGAATTTGAAAAGAGCTCGATCTTATCATTTTCTGCACGAATAGAAGTATAAAAAATTGAAACAAAAGTTTAGTTAGTTGCTGATTTATCTCATCTGTGGAAAAGCAAAGCAAAATAATCGCATCCTTTAGGAAAATGCGGCTTTGAACGAGACGTCCTTATTGCATCAGCACTCCTCCATTTAATTCTCTCTATTGCAAAAAAAAATATATATAAATAGATTACCAAAGTTCAGACTAATGTGGGGAATATAGTACAGATAAGGTTCTTTGAAGGAGCTCTTCAAAATTGCTGCTCCCCCAACCATGGTTGGCCGGAGGAACAACGACGAGTACACTCGGTCGGACGACACGGGAAGGCCAGGGTTGTCCAGGGTTGTCCCCCCACGAACAGGTTCAAATTTCCAAGTAAACGGTGAAAACTCGGGGGTCTTCCATCCAGCAAGGTGGACCATACGTCACGATTTGGGCGGGACAATCGAGGTTTGAAGGGTTGATTCCCGTTGTTGCCCAATCTTGTAGGGGACGGGAAAATGTCCCGCTTTGAGAGATACCTTGGATCACGCCATTCGTTTTCGTTGGAAGCTCTTCAAACCAGTACTTTATCGCGCGCTTATTTACGGTGCAGCACAGCAGAGAAATTCCGGTTTATATTTGATTCGCCCTCGTAGTAAACAGACGAGGCTCCTATCTACTTGTCCTGGCTCTATCGCATTCCTGAACTCCTGGTTGGAAACGTGCGGAAGAAGAACGACGAGTCCCGGTTGTTGGCACCCCCTTTCACCCATTTTCCTGAGTGACATCTATATCAAACAATTTTTATCCTAACTTAAACCGTCATTATTAATAAAATAAAATTTTCAACTGACAAGTTGCTGTCAAAAAATGTTTTCAACAATTTCCGAAGTGTACCTCACTTTTATGATTTTATGAAGAACCATCTAAACTAAAAAAAAAAAATTGCTGACACCACTAGCCTGGGTCTTCGGGGCAAAATGACCTTAAAAAAATTCTAGGTACCTATCATCAAGACAAAGATTTTAATTTTATTTATTTGATATTCGAGGGGACCAGCTGTGAGAAGTGGAATATATTTTTTTCTTAGGTAGTAGCAAACTGAAATTAAATTTTCAAAACGTAAAAATCAATAGTTTTAAAATGTTAATATGTATAGGCCTACTTTAACTGTAGATACTTTAATAATATAGAAGGTGTGAATGGTAGCGCTTGGTTCCCCTTCGTGGTCGCCTAGATACGAAAAACAAAACAGAAAATTCTAAACAAACCAAAGACTGTTCATTGTTTCTCTCGCCGTCTTCTAAATGTATTTTTATTCAGTCCAATTTATTTTTCCTCGTTGATGGCCGAACTCTACATTATCGGACAGATCCTTGGAGGTAAAAACTTCAGAAAGAAAAGCCTTTTTTGTAAATGGGGTATTCATACTGGTAAGTATTTTGTGTAATTTGAAGCTTTTTTAAATCTTTTTTTTAGGCCCTGGATGGCAGTTGATTTCTGGTCAAAGAGAGGGTCAGACTCAAGTCGACAATCCGGCTTATGATGAAATGACTATTGGTGTCATCCTATAGATGTTCATTTTGCTACTAAAGGAATACCAGGTAAAATTATGAATTTAATTATTGAATCCTGTGGGGGGGGGGGGGGGGTCTAATGGATCTTAATTCATCGACAGAAAAGCGAGGAAAATTCCTGAGAGTCCTTTAAAATAGTGTTTTAACGCTTAAACTTGACATATTTCAAAATTGTCAAAAATGATCATATGAATAGTCAAATCAACTTGAAATTTTGCATTGATTACGAATCTGAAATAAAGTACTGGTTCGAAGAGCTTCCAACGAAAACTTCCTTAAAGAGAAGTAACAATATAGGAGGGGAAGTATAACGGAGGGGACGTAAAACGAAGGGGGAAGTATAAGGGAGGGAAAGTATCACAGCGGGGAAGTATATGGGAGGGGTAGTATAAGGAGAGGAAGTATAGGAGGAGAAGTATAAGGGAGGGGAGTTGTTTTTTTTTCTTTTGAAAAATTTTTGAAAAAAGGTAGAAATAATTAGCTCTTTGCCCTAGGGATGTGCCTCTCGTAATGGGTAGAAGTATGAAATTTCTCCCTACTAAAAAAAAGAATAATTAAAAAGTGACAATTTTTTTACGCCAAAAATTCTTAAAAAATATAAGGAGTAATTGGTGAAAATTTGGTGAAAATCGAATTAACGGTTCGGCCGCAGCGAATTTTTTAAAATTTCAAACAGACATATCTCCGCCATTTTTTCGAAATTCAAAAATCGCCCTCGTTACATTCTTCTTCACAGGCTAAAGAAATTTGTGTGGAAATTTGGTGAAAAAAAAAATTCGGTGGCCATAAAGTGTTCCGGAAAAAAAATTTGGACACCCGGTATGTCAAAAAGCCCAGGAAAACTCCCGAAAGTCCTGTAAAAATGGGGTTTTTTGGTGGAATGCTCAGGCTACTCTAAAAACACTAAAATGTGGGATCTACTTAGTTCCTAATTAAATTATTGATGAAAGTTTGAATTTGGAATAATTACCAGAAATCTTTCATTTAACTCAGACGTTGGCTGGTTTGCCATCTTTTGTCTCTTTCTCCTCTTCATAAAATTTGTCATTTCAGGTTGGCCAAAAATTTATTTGCAAATATTTCACTACGACGAGTTTGGAAGGAGCGAAGTTTGCGGCTACGGTTATTCGTTTATTCCGACGACTCCTGGTTGCCATTTAATATCTTGTCCCACTTGGAAGCCTCTCGGTATAATTTAAAACAAAAATTTATTTTATTTTAATATTTTCTAGGAAAATTGTATGACAAATTTTCTGAATATTTTATCGGAGGAGGACCACAGCTGAGAAATCCAGATATAATATTTAACGGTTTGGATCGCTTCAGATTGAGCACCGAACCGACTGGGACGGTCGAACTCGAGTTTAACTTGATTCAGAAAAATTTCCAAAAATACGGCGTCGAAACTTATTAAGCTCAAAATTCTAAGACTGAAAACTTCAAAAATGTTTTCAATAAGATTAATTTTTGTAATCTTCATCCATCAAGTCATTTGCGACAGTGAAAACATGACATCTTCAGATTTCTGCGATAACACAACAAATTGCATCACGTCGACTGAATTCACAGAAACCACAATTTACGAAGTGACTGAAATCGATACATCCAAGCCCTCAACACAAGCACCAACAACTGTCCCAACTTCAACCACAACAAATATTCCAAAAAATGAGGATTTCAATCGCGCTTCTTCAGAATGCTTATGCGATCTGACGGTAAGATTTTTATTTGATTAAACTTAAAATTCTTTTCTTTCAGAGTGAAAAATGTGATATAAACTGTTGCTGTGATACAGACTGCAATGAATCGGACAGGACAATATTTTCTTTTTGCTCTTCCGATTCGTATCGACCTTTTCAACATTCTGGCCTTTGCTTCTCGCACGAATTCATTTACTTGAATAACACCAGATACAAATAAGCAAGACTGAAAAAGGCCTTTTTTGCATCACCAAAGACAATTTTCCCGACCGTCTCTATTTCACAGACCAAAAGGTATTGAAAGTTCCATCTCAAGATTTAAAAATACTTTTAGGCCTATTTTATTAGGTGTACAAAATGAAACTCAGCCACAGGGTAAATTTGAATTTTGTAAATTTTAGCCGAGTTTCATTTTGTTCACCTAGTAGTTCATTTTTTCAAAATTTTAAACATTTTAGGCGTTAAAGTCCATCAAAAGTTGACCTTCTCCGTGTAAGAAGGTTATTGAAGTATAACCATTAAGAAGGTTAATTTTTAAAGGCTTGTAAATCATAAACCGTTACAGATATTGAAAAATGCACTAAATAAAATCTGTTGGAAATTTAATTCTCTGTAATTTTTATTCTATTCATTTTTTCTCTAGGACGCACTGTTTTCAAGATAAATTTATTTTTTAAAAAAACTATTTTCCGAAAATGGTGCATCCTAGAAAAAAAATAATTAAGTACAAATTTATAGAGAATTAAATTTCCTACAATTTTTATTTATTAGGTGTACAAAATGAAACTCAGCCACAGGGTAAATTTGAATTTTGTAGATTTTAGCCGAGTTTGATTTTGTACACCTAGTAGCTCATTTTTTCAAAATTTTGAACATTTTAGGCGTTAAAGTCCATCAAAAGTTGACCTTCTCCGTGTAAGAAGGTTATTGAAGTATAACCATTAAGAAGGTTATTGAAGTATAACCATTAAGAAGGTTATTGAAGTATAACCATTAAGAAGGTTATTGAAGTATAACCATTAAGAAGGTTAATTTTTAAAGGCTTGTAAATAGTAAACCGTTACTGATATTGAAAAAATGCACTAAATAAAATCTGTTGGAAATTTAATTCTCTTTAATTTTTATTCTATTCATTTTTTCTCTAGGACGCACTGTTTTCAAGATAAATTTTTTTTTTAAATTATTTTCCGAAAATGGTGCATCCTAGAAAAAAATAATTAAGTACAAATTATAGAGAATTAAATTTCCTACAATTTTATTTATTAGGTGTAGATTTGAGGCGAGTTTCATTTTGCACATCTAATATAAAGAAAATTATTTGGGTCCCCAAAATTTATTAATTTTTTTCGGCAGAAAACATCCATTTTGCATAATATTCATACATACTTTTTTTTAAGGCGGGTAAACCCCCTTTTTACCTCTGTTTTGGGAAAGTTCCTCAATGGAGTTTAAAAACCCCCTGTTTTAGGCGATACAATCTTTAGAAAAATTCAACAAAATCTGGAATCGAAAAAGGCACTTTTCATGGAAACAGTTTGAACAAAAATATATCAAAACAGAAACTCAGAATTACAAATTTGGAAGCCCTCTTTTAAAGTATGATAACGCCACGAATAAAATTCACAAAATAAGTACGTATTCATTTTTGCCTTTTTATATATTACAAATTTTTAGATTTTCCGATAAAATTGACTTCAAGTTACTGCTCGAGTACAAGAGAAGTCGCATTTCTTGAAAACACCAAGAGCGATTGCTTGCAAAAAGGGCCGACTGATGCGCTAAATTGTGAAATTGACACAAATTTTAAAGCGCAACATTATTGCGATAATTTAAAATTGATAAGTAAACCAGGATTGTTTAACTTATCTAACCCTGAAGTAAAAGAGGTTTTTCTTTTTATTTTTTTATTAATTTTTTTTAAGGATTCAAGTGAAGAGATAATAGATGTCAAGATGATTTTATGCGACGGAAATTGCCAAGAAGTTTCTTCATTGCCAAATCCAACTTTTAATAATTCATTTTGTACGAATGTCGTACAAAGTGTTTTTTTGACTATTTATCACAATGGGTCGAACGGAATTTCTGAAGGGAAATGCGAAATTCAGACGACTTCCGTTGAAATCGATTCATATTTTCCGCAGACATTTCAAGTCGTCTTTAAGTGGGCGAAAAATGACACCAATTTTTTTCGAAGAAGCGGAACCCCAGGATATCACGAAAATAAGCCTTTGTTAAGCTCAAATTTTTAGAAAGTCAAGAAATCGATGTGAGGAATACGAAAAGTTTAAAAATAGTCGGAAACCAAAAAGAAACTTGTTATGGACAAAATGATGTTCTTTTCAAAGAAAACGTTAAAATGATGTGTTCAATTAATTTTTCTGAAAGTAGGCTCAGTAGTGACAGTGAATGTTTTAGTTTATATAATGAAATTTGGACGTTGTTGATGAATGAGGCCAACGAACCAACGGACTTATGGATTTCTTAATATCGAGTTATGGAGATCCGATGTTGAGAAGATTCATTGGGTCCCGATTTACGTTGAGAATACAAATAGCGAATATACGATGAAAAAGTCGCCTTGTCATAACCTTCTGAGTGGCGTATCGTATCAGATATTGTATTCGTACTTTGGCCCGTTTTCGAACCCACAAGCAAAATAATTGGAGCGACCGTTAAATTTTTAACGCGACGTGTCTCCTGCGAATCTTCATTTTGCCGCCACAGAATAACATCTTCGGTCAATTTCATCGACGCGTCTCAGCACGCGGTGAACAAATTCGCCAAAGCACCGGTCGTTACGATCAAACTCCCTCAAGACTTTTCTATCCTTTCTCTTCTAAATGCTCATCTATCACATTTTCACCATATTTATCGTTTTTCCTTAATGTTTGTTTAATAAAGTGACTCTTATAAATAAAATAGATCTGTTTATTGCAAGCATTTTACAATGTTTATACAACACAAAGCATGACTATTTTAAAGAAAATTTTATTTAGGTTTTTGGTATTCAGGGGAAAATATCACAATCAATGTAAACATTGAGTATTAAACATAAAAACAACAAAAGAAGTTTTATATACAATCACAACAGAAACTTCAACGAAAAAAACAAAAAAGTCTATGGAATGGATTTGGCACATATCATCCATTCGTGGGACGAGTTTTGGTTACAATCACAAATTCTAACGATTTCTCACATGATTACAACCTCCAAAAAACGATAAGAGCCAGGGAGTATAATTTTTTAAGTTAGGCACTTATGTGAGAATGTTAGAGGTTTACTATTTACAATCAAACAAAAGGATTATCACAAAATAATTTATTTAAACATTTTGTCTTTATTTTGGAAAAAGACTATTTTTGATGGTGCCTAGCATCAGCCTCGCATCTCTCGATTATACCTCAGCCTGAGAAACAAAAAAAATAAAAAATAAATAAACAAAAATAAAATAAAAATAATACTTGTGCCAAAAATTAACTCCACTATTTTAGAAAAAACTCAACCAGGATTATAAAAACCTGGGAAGCCATTTTTTTTCCAAAAATCTTGGCATTATTAATACTGGTTTTCAATAAAAAGGGAAAAGGGAATTAGGAGGCTAGACACCATGAAAACATTACTAAAAGCAATAAAAGGTGCAAAAAAGATTATGCAATTTCAAACTATAAAGCACAACCGCAAAGGAAGAATGAGCTTTTGGAGGTTAGGAGGGGAAGACCCCTTTTCAAATAACCTATTTGCTAAGGAAAGTTAACCTCAAAAAGAAGTTTTTGACCCATAAAGGTTATACTTTTTCTGAGGTCGTTGAGATGTAAAAAGGAAAAATACAATAAAATTTGATAGTTAATTACAATTTAAATAGAAAAGATTATATTTCGGTTTCGGTACGAAAGATGGATTTTTTGGTATGAACGACACGCTCGTCGCCGCTTGAATTGCTTGATCCGGAACGTGATCTGGATGAGTGGACGAGGGGGTCTGAGTTTTTACATTTGTATAAAACGGGTGTGTAAGGGTCGACAACGTTGTCCAATAGAATGTTATTCGATCCTACCTGGAGACGGACTGAGCAGTGTCTAGGACCGGTGACTCTCTGCTCGCTTTCCGCTTGTTGTTTCGCTGGTTTGTCGAAGGATATAAGATCGCTTTCTTGTTTCGGTGTGGTCGCTTTGCTCTGCCAACTTAACGAGCTGCATTCGCTAGTAGCGCTAGTTATCGACGAGTTTTCCGTGGAGTCGATATTCACAAGTATCCCTTCGTCACGCTGAATGGACTCTTTCTTTTATCTTCTTCTTCCCAATCAAAACTCCTTTTGTCAACAGGAGAGACATCTTTTTCAACACCTTTATTCAGAACTAATTTGTTTGGTTTAACTAAAGGTATAACTGATAAGTTTTTATCCACGGGTTCGCCCGTCTGAGTTGATTTAGCACTTTTATGTTTGTTGCAAGTACAAGTATCACAGTGTTTGATTTGCGAGCGCTCTTTTTCTCTTTCTTCTAATATTTTCGCCATTATTGCAGCTGAGACGATGTCGACAGGTTGGTGGTTCGGTTTTTCTTCAGACGATTCCTTCTACAAGGAAAAATTAAAGATTGTCGTGTTTTTTAAGAATGGCATACCTAAGTTTCCTTTGTTGACGGAGTAGACCATCGCAGTGGGGGTAGGTCGGGATGGGAACTTTGATCGTCTTCATCTCCGCTTTCGGCTGGACGTTTCCGTTTCCGTCGCTCTGCCTCCGCTTGCTCGAGATGTACATCCTCACCTTCTGCTGCATCTCACTCGGTAACTGTAACAGGAAACTCATAAACTTAAATAAGCGCCGTGTATGGTAACGAATACCTGAAATGATTTTTACCGAATCGTATTTTTGGGACACGAAATTCGACGGCTTGCACTGGAGGAGCTGGATCGCGAGGTTCACATCGTTCCGGTACCGCTCCTACACAACAGAAAGAAAAAAAGCTCTCATTAGACTAATTTAACTAACTCTAGTACGTAAAGTACAAATAAGAACTGAACAAGGGAATAGAGATTTGGCAAGAAAAGTCAAGAAAAATTCACTCAGAAAACCAGAGTACTCACTATACCATTTGTGCTACATAAAATTATGGGAAGAAAACTAAGCTTGCAAGCTACTGGACGTTTCTAAACCAGACAATAACAGAAAAAGGGTGTTGAAAGCTCAAAAACCCAATAAACCGGTTTCTACACAGCATTCCCCACCATGGAATGGAACTTTTGGCGGCTCTTCTACGTAGGTACTAGATGTGTGTGTGATCACCAAAAAATCGAGGAAAACGACGCAAAACCAGGTAAAAGAAATTTTAAAATGCCTGAATGCCTGATACAACGGGTTTTTCTAGATCAGAAGTCAAAGAAAACTACGCAAACCAGGTAAAAGAAATTTTAAAATGCCTGAATGCCTGATAAACGGGTTTTTCTTGATCAGGAAGTCAAGAAAACGACGCAAAACCAGGTAAAAGAAATTTAAAATGCCTGAATGCCTGATAAACGGGTTTTTCTAGATCAGAAGTCAAAAAACGACGCAACCAGGTAAAAGAAATTTAAAATGCCAGAATGCCTGATACAACGGGTTTTTCTAGATCAGGAAGTCAAAGAAAACGACGCAAAACCAGGTAAAAGAAATTTTAAAATGCCTGAATGCCTGATAAAACGGGTTTTTCTTGATCAGAAAGTCAAAGAAAAGACGCAAAACCAGGTAAAAGAAATTTTAAAATGCCTGAATGCCTGATAAACGGGTTTTTCTTCAGGAAGTCAAAGAAAACGACGCAAAACCAGGTAAAAGAAATTTTAAAATGCCTGAATGCCTGATACAACGGGTTTTTCTTGATCATGAAGTCAAAGAAAACACCTAAACCAGGTAAAACAAATGTTTAAACGCCTGACTGCCTAAAAGATGGGGTTTTCCAGCTCAGGAAATCGAGGAAAATGACTAAAACCCTGGTTACAAAATGTTAGTCCGCCAATGCCTTCATTTAGAAAGAGCGACACTTTGAGCCATTTTGGGATTTAACAACACTTTTTTTTTTAAAGACAATGCCATTTCAAGCAGTAAAAATGGTGAATTTTTAACAATTCAATAATTAAAGGAGAATTTAGAGTTAATTATATGAGCATAAGAGATTAAAAAATGGCGATAAATCTTTTTCCATGCCAGAATCCGCACAAATTCCGAAACTTCCTTTTGGAATAAATCTTAAAAAAGGTGAAACTCACGTTTTCTCTTGAAGTCGGGTAACATTAAATTTCTCATCACTAAACGTAAATTCGATACTTCGTTAGTAAGTGCATTTTTTTCAGTCTCACATTTATCGACAATCCTTAGTTTGTCTTCTAAATTCTGGTTTACTCTTTGAACCCTTTTATGGGCTTCATAGAGCCTGAAAAAAAATTTAAAACGACATTCTTAGTGTAAAATAAGTCTTTTTATACCTTGAATACTTGTCCTGCCATGTAAGAAGCTCTTCGGATATAGCGGCCATTTCCCGTTTGGGAATTTGTCGGCTTCTTTTAAAAAGTTGGTCTCCATAGACAAAATGTGGTTTTCTTTTTCTAACAGCTGCTGTTTTAAATTCTCGATTTCAACGTGGAGATGGAGGCCGGAGTGGTCGCCGCAGTCTCGACAATGACATCCGCATCCCTAGACAAAATTATTGTTAACAATTTTCAGGTAACCTTGAAAAATTTTAAAAGTAGGTAATTGGATCACCATGGAGATTTAAAAGATTGAAAAATACTTACGTTGCATTTTTTAGCTTTTGGAGACATGATGAAATGATAATAGAGAACAAAAAATAAACCGAATTTCGTTTCCGTCCTCCAGGTTTTTAACTTCGGAAGTCACTTTTTCACATAATAAACGTCAGAGGAACTTGATTGGTTCAAAAAAGGTTTCGTACGAAAAAAGCCACGACATCGAAAACAGCAAACGTGAAATTTCGCGAAGGTCGTTTGTAAAAAACAAAGTTTTGTTATGAGTTGGAGACTCGTAGACGTGATTTTAAAGAAGAAAACATAAAAAGTAGAGCGAAGAAAAAGACTCGAGTATTTGGCGAAAGTAAGAAAAAAGTTTCACTTCCCTATCTAATTTTGAGAATATGGGGGTCCTGGGAACGGGAACCTTGATCTTTTTTCTCTCCTTCGACTGCGGAAGTGACCGTGGAAGTGGGAGCGCGTGCGTGTGGGATTGGTTCGAAGTTTTCGCCTCCACTTTTTAAACTTATCAAGTCAGCTGAGGCAGCTAACTCAACAGTTTTGGAACTTCGATGACGTCTTAACAGTCAGACAGGTTTTAACAGGTTTCGAGTCGGTTTTCAGATCTAGAAACACCCGTTTTATCAGGTGTTCAGACGTTCCAACATTTCTGTTACCTAGTTTAAGGTCGTTTTCTTCGATTGTTAGTATCTCACGTAGAAGAGCCCCCAAAAGTGACGCTCCGTGCGTCGAAACCCCCACAGATGCAATAATAAGCGAGAAAAAAACGGGTTTTTCGTGCATGTTGTGTAGACTTGGTGTAGAAACACCGGTTTCATCAGGTTTTTGAGCTTTCAACGCCCTTTACTGTCATTTTCTGGTTTAGAAACGGTTTAGAAAAGCGCAGTTTTCTTATCATAATTTTATGTAGCACAAATGGCTTAGTGAGTAGCAGGCTTACTACTCCTGGGTTTTCTGAGTGAATTTTTTAGACTACATACAAAATTTCCTGCCATATCCCTGGAACACATTCACCAAGCAACGATGGATTTAGATTTAAGTGCGCATGTGGCTGTACCCTTCCACTTCTATGCCCAGCCAAAGATTTAGATTTAGGTTATTTAGGGCCTTGTGCACTCCGACCCCTAATGGGTCTATTGTGCGCCCTTGTTTCCTGATCAGAGCTCCCCTTCAAGCCCCTGGCTCTTGATTAGCCTCCAGAGGCTGGACAGGGTCTCTTTGTGTAGTTCGACGGACTGGGTTTCTCTTCCCTATGTCCATGAACCTCAGCCGTGCTAGGCCTTCGCAATAACGAGGACGTGCTCCGCCGTCTCCTCCTCCTCCAAACAGAAGCGGCAGGTGCTGTCCTCTGTCACTCCCAACCTTTGAAGGTGCTTGCGGAGTTTGCAGTGACCGGTCAGCAGACCCACCATAATGCGGACTTTGGTTCTGCCCTGCCTGAGCAGCTCTAAATCCATGCCGTGGTCCACTAATGAACATCTTGGCGAAAGAGGGCTGGAATTTAAGAAGTGCCACCAGAGGAAGTCCCGTAAGGAGACACTTACAGTGTTACCTTCTTCGCCCTTAAACCAAAAATAATATTCAAATCCCCGACATACTTTTTTAAGTTTCTGGTGCTTTTATTTAACTTCCTTAAAGAAGTTATTGTGATAACCTCGACGTCGGGTTTTTGGGGGGGTCTCCAGACCCCGGAGGGTCAATTCGAATATTGATCTTTACCGATCTCAACTTTGTCTGTGGTGCCGGCCGGCCGTAGCTTTTTTTTCCCGGAACACTTTACGGCCACAGTTTTGAGCTTGCTGACAAAAGAAAAAAAAATTACTGGATTTTCAGGAGTTTTCCTAATTTTTTTTGTCAAGCAAGTCCCATT
The DNA here is from genome assembly GCA_014119065.1 of Orius insidiosus. Taxonomy (NCBI): domain Eukaryota; kingdom Metazoa; phylum Arthropoda; class Insecta; order Hemiptera; family Anthocoridae; genus Orius; species Orius insidiosus. Next base: position 77,603 of record JACGAQ010000974.1, read on the forward strand.
TTTAAAGAATTTTTAGCATTTTTTCCTCGATTTTGTTTTTACAAAGAAACCTTTTGAAGGATTTTGAGTTTTCATTTTATCACTATTATTATTATTATTATTTTTTTTTTTTTTACAGGAAAAGCCCATTTGCA